>JAHUTJ010001208.1:0-21255 GCA_036250325.1 Characodon lateralis
TACATGCTCATCCGGGAGGAGGGAATGCTGCAAGTCACTGACTGGATGCAATCTGCTGGGTTTCCTTAGATAGAAAAACTTTTTATCCAATTTGAATAAATAACTAACTCTGACTGCATTGTTCAATAGTTAGGACTAATTGGAATGTATGTACCTGACCTTTGTGAAGTGCCTTGAGACAACATGTGTTGTGAATTGGCTCTATATAAATAAAACTGAATTGAATTGAACCATGTTTTAACATTATATTTCTTTTGTTTTGTTTTTTTTTGGCACTAGTGACCTTTATTTCTTTCAGTAAGTAGACATGTAAGAGGTGGAGAAGGGGAAAACATGCAGCAAATGTGCCTGGGCCGAGAGTTTAACTGAGGACTGAAACCTCTATAAATGGGTCGCACATTTTTACCCATGCGCCACTGCCACGCCCACCAGTGTTCTCACATTTATGAGATTTTTTTTAACAACAACAACAAAAAAAGATTTAAATAAAAAAAAATGGATCAAAGTAAATGTTGTTGGTTGAGGAGTTTACATACTGAAACGGTTAAGAGTTCACAGTTTTAATGCATTTAATGACTATAGGGAAAAGTATAGTAATAAAAAAATTATTTGCTATTAATTTGCTACTTGTCAAAGTGTTTTCCGAAGTATATTTCAAAGATGCACCAGTCAATTACTCAGAGGTTTGAATCATCCAGTTCTCCCCTTAATTGGCTCAAGGGTTATTGGCCACTGTATTGGCAAATACATCAAAACTCAGAACTCAACATCAACAACATTTACTTTAATTACATTTTTATCTAATAAAAATCAAACAAAAGTTAGAGAAATATCCATTAAATGCATAAATTGTGTTTTGTAATTCTCTTGTTTTTTATTAGTCCTCACTATTGATGTAGTATAGTCCTTACAAAAGAAAGTTTAAAAAATAAGATTCTACTCTATTCTAATTCTACTCTTTCATGGAGGACTGAGAAACCAGAGTGACATCTTTCATACTTATTAGACGGACAGGCAGCACAAGAAACACATTGTTTAAACAGTCTCAGTCTCTAACAGTATTAGTTTAATTCAAACTTCAGTGAGCTATGCAGAAAAGACTATTAGCGCATATTTGCTTGTTTGCGTTTTCAGCATTTCTGGTCTTTAGTCAGACACTCTTTACATCTGCTCAGTACAAATCCTTTGTTGCTCACAGGTCTGAAGAAGCAAACATTACAGCTGCAAAGCACTTTGCCTGAAAGCATCCAGGTTTAATAACCCAGCTAAGTAAATGTGTAACACAGCAGATAATCCTAATGATCCCGGTATGAAATTTCAGCTCTTCCCCACATCCTGACCCTTCAGTAACCTTACCACAATGGTTCATGATGCCCTGCTTCCTTGTTCAGATAAGTGATCCCAAATTGGTGCCAGCCACAGTTCCATGTTTTGCTGAAGTATAATACACAATACAGTGTAACCCGGTGCAGTGCAGTGGGATGATATTACTTTCTGGGTAAAGCTGTAATCTACCATGCAGAACCAATATGTCGTGGTTCAGGGTTGCTCTAACAGTTTAGAGTCTGGCTGGATGTTTCACTTCCCTCGACGGCCTCTGTGTAGATCTGTAGAGCCGCATTGTGCTCCGAGACTTGAGGGAACACAGGGCTATGAGTGAATCTACTTAACACTCATTCATTTTACAAAACACTATCTTAGCTGCAGCCACATCATCCCCACCCTTTGTTTCACGGTCTCCTTCTCTAACCAGCAAGCCTCTCCACTTAGTGCAGCTCATCAATGCCTCCTCTCTGTTTACAGGAGGGATGGATGTGTGCTGATTTGATTTTAGAAGACAAAATATAAATGATGCAAGGCATTTCATTGCCACCATAGAAAAAGGAAGGCTGAGTATATATTGGGGTTAAAAGGCCAAACTGTTTAACTTTTGTTGATGGCAGCAATGGGTAGGCAGAGCAGGGGCTCAAACGTCCCAGGAAATGGTGTCTTAAGAGAAGCGTGATATAGGAGCCTAAATAAAATGGCCTTATTTTACCCAGGAGCTAACTGCCAAGGCCCTGGCACACGCTGCTCCTTAGTTCAACAAACTCATCAGGTGTTTTTATATGAGCCATATGGGCAGCTGCCCAGGACGGCATTAGAAAGGGGGACACAAGATAGAAAAAAAGCTAGAACTTACTAGTCAGCTATGCCCTGAACAAGTTTTCGATTCCCTTTAAGCACATGCAGTCAATAAGGAGATGGCAACCCATGTGTTCAGTAACTGTCACTTACTTGCTGATGACAACAGGAAGACTAGCTTGTGTGACTTTTTTAGCACTTCCCTGCATTTTATTGCGCTCCAGAATCTCATTACCGCCTTTTTAAAATCAGTCAAGGTAGGCAGAAGGAGGGACTAACCCAAGGTGTCATTTATAGGAGAAGCACCACTCTTCATCATGATACGACATGTTTCTCCAGTAGGGGAGCCATTACTGAAACTGCACTTCTTTTGAGCTGCTGAGAACACTTGTGAACAAAGCTGAAGTTGAAAACAACATTACCCAATAATGCAGCTCAATTCCTTTAATCGAACAACATTTTTTACAAGTTATCAACCTGACAATAGTTCATGATAACATAGGGATTAAATACTTTGCTATAGCTTAACTAGCCTCATTTGCTGTGGTCAAGGTCAAATGTACCAGGTGTTACAGTGAGCTTCAGGGATATATTGTACCATTTGCAAATTGACAGCACAGCCTGAAGGGACGACAATCACCTGGTTGATAGGTGAAAGTGAGTGTTGTGATTCTCCCAGTTTCTTTAAAAACATCTTAGTGCAAATCCCTAAGCACCAACATTAAAACAAAAGACAAAAGGTGCATCATCTAATGCAAAATTTGAATACTTTGCAACCAGTGTCATTATTTATCAGGCTTTGTCCAGAAGGTTTTAAAAAAAGGAACAACCTTATAGCCTTAGACAAAAACTGTCTTCTGCATCATATATAACCCAATGCCTAGGGTTCTTTTCTTTTTAATATCCGTCATGAAATGCTTTCGCCTTTTCTACTCCCTTGTTGCATCATCATAAATAAGCACAGTCATGACAGTTTCATTATAGGCAATCAATATCATTTCCAGTGATAAAAATGTTTGGCCGGGCAGATGTTCGCTGTGTTCGTGGGCCAGAATAACACCGGGTTGGTGTATGGAGATATGTCCAGGCAGAATTACTAACATTAATCACTTAAGCCAAGGAGATTATACATTCTTCCTTAATTATAAATACCCCTCAGGCCAAAAAAAGAAGAGAGTGGTGTGAGAGGAAGAGTTACAGCTGTCCAGTAAGCTTTAATGGGCTGAAGGAAAGATTGTATATTTTGAGACAACTGGTTACTGACAATCCTGCCCAATAATTATGCAAACGAGCTGTCACAAGCTCTAATGAATAAAAGCGTTTTAAAGATCATCAAAGTAGAGGAGGCCTTCTTATGATTTAATTAATTCCTCCCAACTTTGAGCTACAGCCTGGAAGCTTCACAGCATGCATACCAAACAGCACAACTCCCAAGAAGCATAAAAATGTGTCGAAACACCTTGGAACAGAGGGTGAAGTATGCACAGATACAATAGCACATCCTGAACAAATTTTGCATCTTAACTAAAGAGATTTGACAGTTTTCAAACAGACACTGTGTCTGCAGGGTGAAGCCAAGCAGACAGTCTCCTTTTTTAAGACAGCAGCAGCTGCCATGTGTGGAAAAGGTGGCATGATTCAACAGCTGTAAAGGTTAAGACTATAAATGTCCACAGAGGAAACAGAACCAAACTTACCAAGAATGTCACAAAGTAAGTCACAATGGACCAGAATAACTTGATACCTGTCTGATCTCGTTAAAACATCCAATACTAATCTGTAGTTCTTTATTCTTTGAATAAAGGGTTAAAATGAGAAAATAAGAATGACTGTGAGAATTTTATATCCTGACACAATCAGCCAACAAATGACTAGAAGCAACGATTGCTTGAAAGAAGAGAACAATGTTGACTCTTATCTGCAGCATAATACAGTTAATCTGACATTTCCTCCAGAGGCATAACATTAACCAGGGGCCATTACTCTGCATTTAGCACAAAAGGAAAAACAGACAGGCAGTTTCCAGAGGAAACTGCGGTAAATATAACTGACTATTCTAGTAAAAATGTCTGAATTCAGAAGTACACGAGAGTACAGGCGAAATATTCACAAAGAGTATATGGACAGTTTTAGAAGTTTTAGAAGAGGGTCATATAACTTTAAAAGGTCAAAGAATAACATGATCCCATTTATGTTATCCAAAAACAAAAAAGCAACATCCTTCTGCTACTAAAATAATACACTATTATAGTTATAATAATGCTAACTGCCCCATTTGGTTAGTATTATTTTGATTTAGATATGTAGACTTCAGCAAAAACATAGAACAGATACCCACTAAATTTGGTAGAAGTTCAGTAGTTTTCAACTAAGCCCAGTAGAACAAGCCGATATTAGCTTGTTATTGTAAAGGCTATCTGCTCAGGAAGCCAGCCAGCAATTGCCTGCTTAACAGACATCCAACGAATAGCTTGCCAACTGCAGTTTTAAATCATTAAGTTAATAACATCTGGAGATTTGTTTGCAACCAGAAATATTTCAAATTTTTGTCTTTCTGGTAAGCCTTTAGGAGATTTTTTTCATCCATCTGACCAGCAGTGTCAGAAACTGGTAGGAGAACGACGGCACTGCATCACTCTAGTCAAAACTTTCAGTCATGATGACACTTTCTCATGAAAAAGAGACACCAGAAAGTTATTTTGCTGCTTTGAAACAAAATTTTTTAAACCTTGGTAGAACTTGAACGAGCCCATGACTACTCCTGAACTGTAAATAGAAAAATAATTTCTCCACTTTAGGTCATTCAAACTTTTATTAAGGCTGTTGCATGAAAAAAATACAGCACTAACCTGTTTAATAGTATTTTTCTAAATTATTTTACCATTCATTTCTTTTATGTAATCCATCTTTTCGGTTTGCTGGACTCCACTATCATTTTCAGCATAAATGAATGATGCCGCATCAACAGTAACTGATGCAGTATCATTAGTGACTGCTAAAAAGTCATCAAACAATCTTATTTACAACAGCGCATTGTCAAGTCAATTTTTAACACTTTCTATATTGTAAAGCTTTCTATCCCAACGTATGGATGCGAGGGGTCTCACGAGAAACCATGCATCCTTACACACGCTCCTAAAATTAATAAGAATCACCAGTTCACCAAATATGATTGTCACAAAACACAGGGAGCAGCATCAGCCAATGCAGCCTCTGTTTTACTGTGAATGACATTGCAAAGAGTGAAAATCAGTTATGAAAAACCGAGGTTCCTAAGAACAAAATAATCTGAATGGACTGATATAGTTTTGTCAGTCGTGTATACAAAAACAAGACATTCTTTTAAATTGGATGCATAAAAATCACATAACCTGAGCTCTGTGGTTCAGCACATTTCTATCAGTTACTGAAGCCTCAGTTCAGAGCTGAGAGGATAACAGAACGCAGCTGTAACCTTCAATTTACCACATGTAGTTAACCTTTTTACGATGTCCAGAAAACAAATCTGTTGCTTCGGTCTGGGGTAACTCTACTGAATGTCACAACACACTAACTCAAAAGCAAGGACTTCAAAAATACATAAAGAGACAGCTATGCAGGACAAGGACTGCAGCCAGCTGAGACGCTGCAAAGTTGCCCAAGCGATTTACACAGACTGAGCCAGACAGCACATAGACTTTTCCAGCTGTGGTGAATAACCACCTCGTGACAGCCAGTTTTCTCACTGGCACAGAAAACCTACAGGGAGTGAATAAATCGTCAGAAGGATGCTAAATAAATGATGAAGGCACAAGAAGAAGTCAGGAATAAAAAGAGGTGACAGGCGAGGAGGAGGGGTTGAATACACTACAGGTAACACATTAATCCTTGAAAGGAAAAGAAGGAGCTAGACCATGGGTGGAAGTGACTAATCAGAGTTGGGGAGGAAACACATTCATAACTCACTGCTGCTCTCTAGTAAACAACATCAAATTCACTCAGTCATGTTCCTTCCCTGGAACTGAAATGATTTTAAGGGAAATGTATTCCATCTGCAAAGAGTCAATTGGTTATTTAAATAAACTGATAATTTATGGATCCCTAATTATTAATGTGCCCAAATAAATTGCTAATGTGCACGAATTGCATGTTCGTTTTAATTCAGAAAATGAAGGCACCACAGTGAAACAAAAATGATGACGGCCGTTAATTTAAAAAGGGCAAATAAAAACTATTTGAAAAACCTTTAATCAGACGCTGTCACTTCCCTCGCGATTAGCGATAATGGATCAGCAAGCTTTAAAGGATGACAAGAGCCATTAAGCCCCCATCTAGTAACACTAAGGTGATTTGCATAGATGTATAAAACAAAACCCCTGCAGTCCAGCAATTTGGGTGTGGGAGAAAGACAAAGGTTGACGGGTAAGGATGAGACTGCAGGAAAACCTGTTAGAAGAGGAGTCACTCAAAGCAATCCGTCAGGGTCAGGGAGAGGTTAAAAGAACGGACACTCTAAGGACGTCTGAAAGGGAACGTAATTGAGCGAGAGAACAAAGACTGTGCTGAGAGGAGGGAGGGTTGAGGAAAATATGGCGTCTGAATGTGATACAGGCGCATAGTGTAAACATCACAGAAAGGGCAGATAAACTCAAACCTTTGACAGCAGACCAGTACAAGGTGTAAAAAACATGACGCCTAACCCCGCGTCAACCTTGAAAATACACATTGTTTTGCTTTAGTATAGTACACATTAATACATCTGCAACATTAGACATAACATTTACAAGCAATTAACTGGAGCAATGGAGCTTGGGTTTCCTATGGTGATCTACTTTTTTCAATTTGACAGTTACTGTAAAAAAACAGTGACAGCCAAATAGGTAAAAAAAAAAAAACTAACCTTTGAGCTGATCAGCCACCACACTCTGTCCTATCCTCTCGTTGACTTGTCCATCTTCATGCTGGTATCGGTCATCCAGGAAGTCAAAAGTGGCCTGCGAAAGGTGGACTTTCCCTGCTACACCCAACTGTTCCATCAGATTGGCCAGATTGACATCATTCGACCAAACGTCGAACTTGAAGCGTTTCATCCCCAGGATGCCGCACAATATGGTGCCAGTGTGGACACCCACCCTCATGTTCACCATCTCCCTCTTCTCCTGGCAGAACTGCTCAATTGCCTGAATCATGCCCAGGCCCATCTCTACGCAGCAATAGGCATGGTCTGGTCTAGGTTCTGGACAGCCAGCCACACAATAGTAACAGTCCCCCAGAGTGCTGATCTTTTCACAGCCGGTGAGCTCACAGAGTCTGTCAAAACGTCCAAACAAGTCATTTAAAAGCCCAACAAGGGCATGAGCAGATTTGTTGGCAGACATTTTGGTAAAGCCTACAATATCTGCAAAGAGGATGCTGACGGGCTCCATTCGTTTCATGTTGAAGGGTCTGAAGATGATCTGACCTCTGGGAATTGAGGTTTTCTTGCGCTTGTTGTTTTTTGGGCTGGAAATGACTGCAGCTGCACCACTGGTGGAGTAACGTTTACCACAATTATCACCAATTTCCTCATCGCCTTGCTTCATCAACTCATCTGCCACAATTCTTGGCATAACAGAGTGGATCATCCTCTCCTTCAGGGCTTTTTCCACCTCTAGATCTTTTCCGTGCATAATAGCTTGTCCGACTTTAAGAAAGGTGCTGCGTGAGCGCACTTCAGACATGACAAACAGATGGATGCCAATAGCATGAGCGCAGAGATGAAGCAGGGCTTTGGCCGGACCCAACCAACTGAACATCTCCAACTCTGAGGAAAAAACCCAGGTCCAGCTCTCTCCCGCCTGGGTTGGGAGCAAACAGCCCAAGGTCTCAAACAAGACAGAGTACAGCAACCCAAGCATAAGAGACGCATAAAGGCGAACATGCAGAACGCTGTACAGTAACAGTAGAACCTCAATACAGAGGGAGAAAGTGCCCACAGGAGAAATGCAGGGGAATTTATTAGAACCCCCAACTAACTTGTTGTTGGACTTGTTGTTTGTGGGCCCTATGCCATGGCTTTTCCCCCCATCAAATTCAGATGACCTGGAATCTGGGTCCCTGAATCCTAATGTCTGGATCTGAGGGGCCAGGGTCAATATGAAGGTTACAAATATAAGCAGCAGAGAAGCCTGGTTGTAGCAGCGAGAATAAAGCTTGGTAAAAGTCAGTAGAAAGAGGAGAAGGCAGAAGATGAGGAAGGAAGCAGTTGGGAGGAGAAAAACAACTATGTCACAGCAGGAAGGATGGGCAGCAAAATACAACCCCCAGAGGAAACTGGCAGCCACCAGATAAAAGAGCACATAACGAAAGCGCCGCCGGGTCTGAGGGAAACATCGCTCTCTACAGGCCTCCTCCAGGATAGAAGAGTCAAACTTAGGGTCCCAGAAATGACCCGCTGACCTCTCGAATAGCGGGGGCATCCCCTTATTAGCACGGAAACTCTTCACCATGGGCCTCCTCACCCCAGACTCCCCCGAGCTGCAGCTAGATGAGATGCTGTACTTGCAGTGCTTGGTGCCCCCGATGAAGCCTCCTCCGATGGAACCCAGCGGCCCTCCTCCGTGCCTGTGTTTGACACTGCTGCCAATTCGCACGGAGACGCCTCCATCTCCACTCGAGTCGCAGCTCACTTCTGTGTTGTGTGGCAGCAGTTTCTGATGCTGGGGAGATGCCATGTTGTCTATTGCCCTATCCAAAATGAAAACTACTATTAGAAGGCACAGTTAATTGTGAGAGAAATCTTGACAGGAAGGTAAGGCAAAACATGTGGAAACAGTAGAAGATGATTTCAGTGCTCTGGTTGTAGCAATACCAGAAGACCATCCAAAGCTTTTGAGCAGTTCACAATAGCCACTTTTGACGTCAATCCCTGCATTCAGGTCTGTTTAGACGCACTTGAGACTGCAAGGTTCACTTGCTGCCTGCTCTGTTCCAGTCCAAACAGCCCACAGCTTGCTCCAGTCATTGGAAAATATTGCACAAAGCCATAAATCTATCCCAAAAGTAAAGGTTGGGAGGGGGAAATTGGTTTAGAAAACATTTTTATGTTGAGTTTTTTTGAAAACTTGTCAACACAGTGGGTATTTTAATGCCCGGTCCACATTCAGTCTCTTCCCCCCTACTTCCTCAAGTCGTCTATAGAGAGTAATACTTCCTGCACAAAAGGCGCATGATTTGTTTACAGGACAGGGCAAAACTTCATGCAAAGTAACTCAGCCGCAGAGTTATGCGGTCTGTTAGTACTTGTGATCAAATAAAGGGACGGTTCTTTTCCACACATAAGGCGAAGCGCAGAAAAACACACCAAGAGAGCTTTCAGACACATGCCACATGCGTTTTGCTGCAGGGCCTGATCCCAAATATTCTCACACACTTAGCCCCGTGTTTTCCTGATTTCCCACTCCGGTTTCTCCACCGCTGCTCCCTATCCGAACTCACGGGCGTCTCTGTTGGGAGCGGTTCTTGCGGAGGTCCACGAGCATGTGTAAACGCAACCAATGGGGACGTTTGGATTTATTTAAAAAGCGTGTCTGTGGGTGACTCCTGCACAAACACGCTGCTTAAGGATATCCTGGGAGCACTTTTTAGTTCATCATCCTACAACATGTCACAAGTCCTGCGTGACAGTAAAATGAATCTCCACATAAAGTCCAAATATCCACCTGGCAGCTGCGAGGAAGAAAAAAAAAACTGTAGCCTTGAGCGGAGAGCAAGAGTATTTTCTTTTGTCTGAAGTTTGCCTGCAAAAAGCTGGGTCACCCTTCGCGATCGCAAGAAAATGAAAAGCCCGCAGAGACCGAGTGGAGCTAATTAAAAGATCCCCACCTCCGCTCCACGCTCCCCTACCCTTCCACACCTCAGCCCCACAGGTTAAAAAGCAGAGCCCCGCCTCGATCCAACCACTTTAATTGAATCCGACTGGATCAGACAGGAGAGGTTGATTTCATACAGATCTACATCATTCCACTTTAATCCAAGACTAAAATGATACCAGAGCCTTTCCTTGAATCCCTCTGTAGTCCACGTTGCGATGAGAATATCTTCTCTCCGGGTTATCTGGCCATACTTGACACGATGGAGCAGCTGAAGCAACTGTGCTGTGGGCAAATCACAGAGGCAGCAGCCGCCACCATCTTCAGAGCGCTGACAGCCGCGACCGTGTGAGTGTGTGTGCAGGAGAGAGAGAAGCAAGCTGGAAAAATTTACGTCAACATAAGAAACAAACAACTTCCGCCTTTCCCTTTAACAATAACGTGGTCATCTGTGCAACCGATTCTTTCATTTCACAAAAGATTGTACTGCAAGGAATATAGAAGTCCATAACTGTTAGGAAAAGTATGCGTGTTTTTGTACATGTCTTTGCAGATAAAATCAGAATTAATTTGACTTGTATGTTTTATTCAGCCATTCTGAATCCATACATGGTAAACCCACCCTTTGCTGCAATTAAAGATGCAAGTCTTCTGGGGGGTGAGACTGAAATATCTGCTGATTGTTCAAACTCAGTCAGATTGGATGAAAAGCATGACTATACTATTGCTCTGTGTATTGGTCAAAGCTTGGTAAACAGATCGTTGACTGACATGCAGCAATTTGGGCTTCTGAAAGTCAACACTGAAGGCAGAACTAACATCTTTTTATTGTCCTGCAAAACACATTTTTGTCATTAAATGTTATTTCTTTGTTTTATTTTTTGTTTAATTTTATTTTTCAAGCTTCTGTCACCCAGCAGGAATTAATTACAGGCGTTGCTGCTGTAATTACCCACCTAAAACTGAACAAATGAAATTATTTAACTTTGCAACACGTGATGTTCATTACACAGGTTTATTGTGAAACGGTCTGACTTCCGGTCTGTTAATCACCACAAGCTTGACGGTGCTGTTTCTCGTGTTAGGCGTCCAGAACCAGAGAAAATATGAGCGGAGTGCCGAGAGGGAGGGGTAGACTAAATGCATGTACCTGAGGGGAAAACAATAGCGTCGGGATGATTTCAGTGACAAAGCCCACCAATAAAGATGCAAGCATCTGCAATAGGCGGGCGTAATTAGATGGAAAGCACCAAGAGAAATAACACCAAAATGAATTTAAGGTGGATAATGAATGTGACAGCAGAACACAGAGGCAGACCAAGAAAACACAAGATGCTATAAGTGCATTGGGTTGGACAAAAACAAGACTCTCCAGTTTTATTGTTTGTTCCTTATTCATATATTTAAATACTTATCAGAAGGCGTGTGCATTTTGTGCCTTGAAAGTCCAGTTTTACAGGCTGGGATTTGGACTCTTGAAAATGAACAGAAGTGTGTCCCTTTTGAGAATAATGAAGTGATTTGTGTCACATTTCAGTCGTTGTGTTACTAACAGTGTTGTGATTTGAGCAGAGGAAGAATTTGTTAACATGCAGCAAATGTTCACAAGAGCTCAATTGAACAAAACTGGAAAAGGTATAATAAAATAAAAATAAGTACTTCAAGATTAAATTTGGATTTTCTCCACAGATTTATATTAGAAATCTGACACGATACATCTCTTCCTTTGTAGTCTTAGTAGTATTCTCTTAGCTCATTATATAATGTATAATCCTTTACAGTGAGCTTTGCCATATTTTGCTGAATCTTCCAGTCTATTAATACACCTCAGATAATTCCCCAAACTGTAGTTTTCTTCATCTGTATCAAACTCTTTTGATCATAGTGCCTTTCAGAACCTTCTTATGCCTCATCATGGTGCCATGCTTTTACTCTTGTCCATTGGTTCTTCTTTATGCCTTAAATAGTTTTCTTCGTGTAACTAGCACTTTTAGGTCCTGTCTTCATCCATCCAAGCAGTGCTGTTCCAGATAAACTCAATCTAATTGATCTTTTCTTGCCTAAATATCTAAAAAGTTGGCTTGCATTTGCAATCAATCCCCCAAGTGAATATTTTGTACAACCACCTTTTTCTGCAATTACAGCTGCAAGTCTACTAGCTTTGCACATATAGACACTGCAATTTACATCAGTTTTCCAGACTTGATACACATTCTCAGTTGCATTTAGATCTGGACTTGTTTTGATTTAAACTAGTGGTTTCCAACATCTAAAACATGCAGGACTCTAGCCCTTGAGGACTAATACTAGAAATTATTCCTCCACCACTAATACTAGAAATCATGCCACTACCATTTGGACATCTGAAACAGGGGTTTCTCTATATATCATAGGGTGTAATTATAATTTTCTAAATGTTTTCCAATATTGTGGTGTAATACTAGGGTCTTAAACTCTAGGTCTCTGGATCTATTGTACTGCAATGTTCACATGCATATCTTCTTCAACGCTCCTGAATCAAATAATCAGCAAGATTCTGTAGTACTTACATTTATGTAGAGGTGGTAATTTAGTCATATTTGATTCAGGTGTGTTTGACAACGGAGAGTTACAGAACACCAGCCCCACAGGACTGGATCAACCACTTTAAACCCATGTTAAACCCTGTAACTGTGGAATAATCTCTTACTTTCAAACAAAGATTTAGATTTCTTTCCACTGAAACACTGGGCAGCAAAGCATTAGAAAGAAACACAGAAAAAGGTAAATAACCACAAAGTTTCACTGAACCAATCAGAAATCTTTATTCATTTCTGTCAAACCTCCACAACTTGGGTCAGTGGTGATGTCAGTGTTATACCAAAAGGTGAATTAGCAACTATTTTGACTGGACACACATTCATTCATCATCTAAAAGGTGAATAAAACAGACACTGAAATATATCAGAAACACAACCAGCTTATGTCATAAACCCCGCACATTTCACAAAGCTATTTCTCCTTTACTCTTTTGAACAGCACCCTCTGGTGACCATGAGTCGGCAGTATAAAGAAAACACCCAGTGAAGCACTCACTGGTGAAGAGAGGGAAGAAACAGTTTCTTCGACTTTGATTGCCGTAGTTCTTTGCCTCATGCTTCGACGTTTGGATGGGGAAAGCAGTAAAGGATGTTAGTGACATGGCATGCGGAGTAAACCGGAAGTTAGAGAGTCCCGTCCTTCATCTACCTGCTTTGCAGGACTTCAAACTGTGTTTTTCACAGACTGGCTTTTTAAAATGGCAAGGATTTGCTCTCTTGTTGAGTAAAAAAATACAACAAGAACTTCCTATCCTACCCCTGTTGTAAAAATGAAACAGCAGGCATGTTTTTTGCATAGCTTTGCCTAAATGCTGATCTAAATCTGTTGATTAGGAGTAAACAAAATGTGAAGCAAATCCCAGCACATAATATGTATTGTGTGTCATTCATTCAATAGTCAAACAAAGACACCTAGGAGGCTTGAGTCTCTGCTGGTTGTTTCTGCATACTGACCTGTACTTTTACCCAATAATCTTTGCCATACTCCTAAGATAACCTTTTATGTTGTGCATTTTCAGCTTTGTGACCATTTCCTTCTACTAATTCTGGGACAAGTTCAGAATTTCCCTTATTTCCATAGAGGTCAGGGCTCAACTCATGAGTCCTCAGTTTTACGTTTGCCTGCTTAGCATTATTTTACATGTAATCCAATCCACCATAGAGATCCACCATCAAAAACATGTGCTATTGGTTCAAATTGTAACTTTTTAGGTAATCTAGAAGCTCAAAACAATATTTAAATGTCTAACAAGTAACTGTGAAACAATAGAACAATTATTTACCCTCGTGGAACTGCTAAAAGAGTCACTGGAGTATGGTTGTCCGGTCTACATGTGTTAAGTGGAACTGGAGAAGGCTTAGGATTGTGTCAGGTATTCCTCACAAGAGGAGTATGGAGGGTCCGGAAGGTTTGTAAGGGTTGTCCCGATCTTTGTATAACCTAAGTAAAGCTTTATTCTGCATTCTCTTATTCCCAATGCGTGTTGGAGTTCACCAGGGCTGCCCATGGTCACTCATCCTGTGTTTGGTGTTTGTGGACAAGATGTGTCTTAGTGCACATGATGTGGTTCTGTCGCCATCTTCAGCATGCATTTGCACAGTTAGCAGCAAAGTGTGAAGCGACCAAGATAAGAGTCAGCTCCTCTAAGACTGAGACCATTGTTCTCGACAGGAAAAAGATTGATTACATCTTTTGCGTTGTAGCTCAATCTTTGCCTCAAGTGGAGGAGTTTAAGTTTCTTGGTGTCTTCTTCACGAGTGAAGATTGGATGGAGTAGGAAATGGGGAGACGGACCGGGACCTTGTCTGCAGTAATGCAGGTGCTGCTCTGGTCTGTCTTAATAATGAACTAGCTGAGCCAAAATGTTCTGGTTTTTCATCTGCCTTCCAACTCTTATCTATGATCATGAGTTATAAATGAGTGAAAGAGTGATATCCTAGCTAGATCCAGTCATGTGGCAGAAGCTCAGTGCGGAGTCACTGCTCAAAGGAGCTTGAACTCGGCTTGAAAGGAGTCAGATGCGGTAGTTAGACCATCTGATTAGGACATCTATAAGGGGATGTCCCATTGGGAGGAGACCTCGGGGAAGATCAAGAACTCGCTAGAAGGACTATATTTCTTTTCTGGACCGAGATCATCTTGGGTCCTCCTAGAATGAGGTGGGAACTGCGGGGAGAAGTAGTTTAGGTTCCCCTTTTGAAACTGTTGCCCACATGAACTGATCTCAGATGAGCGGAAGACAAAGGATGGATATATGTACAGGAAAGCAATGAACATATATCTTTTAAACGTGCTGAGAAAAAAGCTGAGTAAATCTAAAAAAAAGGCAGCTGTAACTTAAACAAATCTTGTGTTGAACTTCTGGTGAATTAGTAACAAAATGAGAAGTAAACATATTCTAAACAAACCAATGAATTTCTGCCCAAACCTGGCAGTTTATAGACTCAAAAACAAACCGTTAAGAAGTGTACCAGAATAAACATACCCTGTACTCAAAAGACTGCTGAACCCCGACCTCTGTTCAATTCACTGTCAAAAACCAAGAGTGATACGTGTACAAAGCTAAAACAAGAAAAAAGGCCTTGTTTGATGAGTGGTAGGTTTGGTTCTGGTCTCAACAATGCTGCATGAGGGTTTTTATCTTTATGGCAGAAGAAAAACACATGCAATGGTAGATAAATTAAAAGTCTAACATCCAATGATAATCTATATCCAAAGCAAAGACCTGGATGATCAGACAGAAATTGTTTTGCATAGCACCCACAAAAAGGCTACTTCAAAAACAGCTTCTGAAATGTTTGGAACTGACCTGCTGCAGTGCAATTCTTGTAATTTTACTATACAAATATCTGTTTCCGCCTTTTGTTTTATTCACATAGAAGGCAGCTGGTATTTGCTTATTTTCAGTGTCAGAGGTCATCATTTTATGTCAACTCAATGGTTCAGAGCCATTTTCTCGGATCGGTAATTCCTCAACCTACTGGTGTGAGACAGTCCAGGGTGATTGTGCCATAAGAGAGAAGGGTATATATTTTAATGAACTTTGATAAAAGTGGTGTGTTCTCATTTGTCCAGCATTTGTGTCCTTAAGCTGCCTTATCAAATTGTGGCTTCCCTCTCCCACTATCGCATCTGCTTATTCTCCTGAGGACAAAAAAACCCAAACATTAATCTTCCTTCTGTCTCTTCAACAATACAAATGTCCTGACAAAAGCAGGGATCTGGCTCCCACCAGACCTCACTTTCTCTTTACCTTCTCTGTCTCCTTTCTTCCTCCTGACAAGTTATTTTATGTTCCTCAGTTCTTTCGGTAGCGATTTTTTGGCTTTTCACCACAGCCAGTAACCTCACAGGACGACAAGCCAGGCTGCTTGCCAGAGTTAATGCCGCTCAGCAGAGCAGGCAGCTCATTGGTGATTGCTTTCTCAATCTTATCTAACAGGCAGCCTCCGATGTAGGAACATTGAGATGTCAGGGGCTTGAAGTTAGTGATTGGATTGATGCCAAAGAAGTCACGGTAAGCATCTCGGTTGGGTAGGTCAAACTTGCTGACGTTGGTCTTGGCTAGAATGGATTTAAAAATGTAAAACTTGTCCGGCTCATCCACAATCTCCTGGAACACCAGTTCAGGATCACTGAAGAAGCTCATCTTCTCTTTGAAGGTCTGGACGTAACGGTCCACAAGCAGGGCGTGGATGCGTACACGGATGGCGTGTTGGCGGATGAAGGCAATCTTGTTCTCCATTCGATTCTCAATCACCTGGTTGAGATCTTCCAGGAGGGAGATTTCCTCTCTCTTGAAGAGTTCTCGACTGGTGTCTGGGGCGTAATCATATGGCCAAAAGGAGCTGACATAGACACGCGGTGGTTCAGTAACATTAATGAGTGGAGCCAAACTCCAAAAGAGGGCTCCATAGACTCTCATTAAGTCCTGCGTGGCCAGGTTGTCCGCCTTGTTCAAGATGATGCGGATCTGTGACTCCCGGCCTTTCAACTGTCGGAACAGCATCTCGAGCTCAAGACCAACATCCAGCTTGGTTGGATCAAACACAACAAAGATGAGATCAGCACGGTCAATGAACCATTGGCAAACATCATTGAAAGGATAACCTGAGTGGAAGAAGAAAAATATGTTAGAAAAAGATTGTATTGAGCAGTGCTTTTAGAAAAGCATAAACATTACAACTAAAAGAACTTGTGTATTTTATTGGAATATTTTAATTTGATAGACCAACACAAAATAGTGCAGAATTATCTTTTAGAGATGAATGTCTTGTATTTAGCTCTTCCCATTAACTCTAACAAGGTTTTCTGTTCATTAATGAGGAAAAACATCCCCACCTCATGATGCTGCATCTACCATGTTTCTCTGTTAGTACCATGTGTTCAGATTGATGAATCGGCTCTACACCATTTTGTCTCTCACAGAATCCCAATAAAATACATTGACATTTGTGGTATAATGTGACAAAATGGTAAAAAGTTCTAGAGGTAGCCTATTTATTTTTTGCAAGGCCCAGTATGTGATTGTTTTATTCTGATGTGAAAAAAAAGCTGACCCTCTTCATTACCTCTTTCCTGCTGCTTTCGGTTCTCTATGATTCCCGGTGTGTCCACAAAAGTCACTCGTTCCAGCAGCTTGTGGGGCATCTCAATGCCGATTAACTTTTCCAGGAAGTTTTGGCCAAACTTTTCAAGGGGAGAAAAAGAGCGAGAGCTGTCTGCTGCCATGACAATACCTTCTACAGAGCGGATTTTCTCCCCGTGCATTATAACAGTAAACTCAGAGGTAGTGGGCTCAGCACCTGCAGAGCAAAGTTATGATGGAAGAGAAGAAGTTAGCAAGAATGGTGCAGCAACTGGAAAATGTATTGATGAGAAAATGCGAATAGGCAATGAAAATGACAAATATATTCACCTAAGGCCTGAAGCATCAATAACATTCAGCTAATGCAACTAAACGTCCAACTGTAAGAGAGTGAATACTAGTTTTCTAATCTTTCTGTAGATTTAAAAAGTGCTTTCAGAGTTGTTTCCCCCTGTAAAATGACCCATTATTATGATTTAATCATAATATACACTAATCAAGTAGCTGTGTGGTATACCTGTGTAGAGCTGATATGGGCTGTCGTGCAAGCCCAGGAGGTAATTGATCATGGAGGACTTTCCCACACTCCAGGGTCCAAGGAACAGCACCATGGGCTTGGAGGTGATCTCTCCATCTGTTAGGTGAGAAATTTAAACTTCAGTAAAGTTGTATAAACAGTAAGCAGATACTTCCAAGTTTATTCTAAATGTAAGCTGTTTCCAAACTAAAGCCGGAGCTCCCATGCTTACAATGTAATAATCAATCAGCCAAAAACTTGACAAAAATGTTTTTTTAACCTTTTTCAAATAAACAGCTTAATGATGATTCTAAAAAAGTTGTGATGCTGTGTAAGAAGAATTAAAAAGCAGGTTGTAAGGGTTTGGTAACATATCAAAAGAGGAAACTTCAATTGGTTTATTATATTGCAAATGATGAAAGCAACAACAAACAGTTTTATAATGAACATTCTTTGAAAAACTCCATCTAGTTCATGTAAAACAAGTCAGAGAAAACAAATATATATAGAAATATAGTAAATCTTAACAAAAACTTGTCAAGATCCTTAGGTTTTTGGTAGGACTATATTTTAACAAGACATCTATTAATATTTGTTTGTTTATACTTCTACAAAGCATCAGTCAGTGGGTTTTCACAGCAACCACAAATTAGAGCTAAATATTCTTACTGTGTCAACTTTTCCAAACCTTGGCACACTATAACCACAAGCTTCAATGTATGTTATTGGGATTTTATGTGAAAGATCAACACAAAGTGGAGAATAATTAGGACGTGGAAGAAAAATCATGCATGGTTCTGGACGTTTTCCCATTTGCAGGACCATTGTTTGCGCCATTTACAACTGCTAGTCTTTTTCTGCAGGTTTTGTAAGTTTTTACTATTTGTCTTCTCAAGAAAAGCATCAGTTCAATCAGATTGAATGGAGAGCATCTATGAACAGCAATTTTCTATTTATTTTTTTGCAAATACTCAGTTGAATTTAGATCTGTACTTCGACTAGGCCATTCTAAGACATGAGCATGCTTGAATCGAGCCATTCCATTGTAGTTCTGGACGTAAGTGTGGGGTCATTGTCCTGATGAATGTAAACCTCCACCCTGGTCTCAGGTTTTCTTCCAGTTTTGCGCTGTATTTAGCTCCATCCCTCTCCATCAACTCTGAATAGCTTCTTTGTCCCTGTTGAAGAAACCCATCCCCACAGCAGGATGCTGCCAGCACCATATTTTGTAGTCGGGCTTAAGTGTTCAGAGTGATGTCCATTGCTAGTTTTCTTAAATACTGTTTGACATGTAGGCCAAAACATAAAATTTTGTCTCATCTGACTAGAGCACCTTCTTCTACATCTAATTATTTACTAATTAGGTGACAGTACTTGATTATATTTAGGGGTTTCAGAGTTAAGGCTGTTAAATATGAAGGCAGGCAGCACTTTTAATTTTTTATTAGTAAACACCTTTAAAAGCTATGTGTCATTTTCCCTTAACTTCAGAGTTATATGCTACTTTGTGTTGTTCTATCACATAAAATCCCAATAAACACATTGAACTTACTGGATGTGACAAGAAAAATGTGATGAAGCTGAAGTTATATGAGTACTTTTTGCATGGCACTAGTAAGGATTGCATTCTCTCTATATTGATGTTTCACACTGCATACCAATGTTTTCAGGAAAAGGAGGTCTATAAAAAGGACACTGGAGAGAATATTTAAAGAGCTCTGTCAGCTTCATTCATGCACATGGAGGCTGCATTTTTAAGGTTCAGACAAGAAATACAAAAATAGGCCAAAACACACACTGAAGCCACAGTTAGGTGATAGTAGCAACAAAGTATCAAAAACTGCAGCCATATCTCATAAAAAGATATTTTGAAACAGATTCAACACTGAAAGCTGTGTGTCTCTATGGAAGCTGCCACGTGTTGAGTGGAAATGGTTTAGGGGTGGTGAGCTAAGATTGTCTTTATGAGAATTAATACATTTAACCTATGATAAGGAAAAATCTAAAGGAAAAAAAAACTTTTGAAGTAATTAATGCAAGCATTTGATGTTCTGGAACTAAATCTGGAGTGAAATGTGTTCAGTCCTGTCTGAACACCGACCACCCGGAAGCTGCTCTTCATTATTTTAAGCCAGAATTGCATATGCAACCCCCTCCATGATTTTAAAACTACCTGCACACATAAGAAATTTCTTCACCCTACCCCACCTCCCAAAATGTATCAGTAAAACAGCTGCAGTTAAATGACAAAATTCATGTTTTGGCCACAAAATGTATTTATTTTTTACTTAATGTCCTCCCTGTTTTATTTGCATAATTTTCAAAACTGCAGCTTTCTGTGGACAGAAGCTTTCAATGATGGATTGCTTTGATGACAACCCAATAAAGGACATCATGCTTTATAGTTTCATACAAAGGAAAGCATTTTTGAATTATTTACAGCGCCATGAAAAAGTATTGTCTCCCTTTTAGATTTCTTGCAGGCTTTTTTTTTTTTATTTCAGATCAAATATATTTTGTTATCAGACAAAGATAACCTAAATAAATACAAAGCATATTTTTCAAGTGATTATTTAATTTAGTGACTAAAACACTTTTTAAACGAAGCTGACACTATGCATAAAAGCAATTGCCCCCAGTCCTGATAACTTTTTGTTCCTCCCTTTGCAGCAACAATGGCCATTAAGTGTTTGTAATAACTGGTAATAAGGCTTTTACATCATTTTGCAGTAATTTTGGTCCAATTTGCCTTGCAGATTTACTGTAACTCAGCCACATTGTAGGGTTTTTGACCATGAACAGCCTGTTTAAAGTCATACCACACCACATTCATCAGATTACAGTAGAGACTTTTACTAGGCCACACCAGATCCTTCATTGTAGTGTTTTTAAGGCAATTAGTTGTGGACTTGCTGGTGTGCTTTGGATCATTGTCCTGTTTCATGACACAAGAGTATTCATGATTGTCCTTGAGGATTTTCTACTACAGAGCAGAATTTATGCTCCATTAGATGCGAACAAGTCATCCAGCTCCTGAAAATGCTCAGTAACCCAAGACCATAACACTATCACCACCAGGTTTGACTCTCAGTATCATGTTCTTTTTCTGAAATGCTGTGTTAGTTTTGTATCAGATGTAACAGGACGCACCTGTTCTAAAAAGCTCCACTTTTGTCTCATAAATCCACAGAATATTTTCCTGGAGGTCTTGAGGATAATCAGAGTGTTCGTTGTGGTCATCAGTGGTTTTCACCTTGACACTTTTGCACATGTGCTATTTGTTCCCCAGTCTCTTCCTTTTTGTAGAGTAAAGAACACTGAACTTAAGTGAGTGGAGTGAGGCCTGCAGTGTCTTAGATGTTTGGTATGGCTTACTTTTTGACCTCCTGGATGAATCGTTGATGCTCTCCGGGAATAAATTCAGTGGTCCAGTCACTCCTGTCACGGAGTGACATTTTTGGACTCTGTTTGTGGCTTTGTGTTTGTTTACCCTTTGCTCAGATTTTTCTATTTTGGTTTTTGTATCATGTTTTCTTTTCTCCCTCTTCCGCCTCCTAGTGTTTACTTCTTAAGTTCTTTTATGGTTGTTTTCTTATTACTTTGTATGGTTTATTATT
>JAHUTJ010001209.1:0-21241 GCA_036250325.1 Characodon lateralis
TCCAAATGATGACACACAGGAATAATTAGCACTGAAGTTGAGAAAGTGCTAATCCTGAATGAGGGTCCTCTCAGATCCATCCCAAACAGAAAATGCCCCCCTTTATGACCCAACAGAGCAATCATTGTAATCAATCATTGTAATCTCAAGGAATGGTTCGGTAGTCCTTCGCAGTGGACTACCGGGAATGCCATATCATGGCATTCCCTTGGTATTGGGCCAAGGGAATGCCATGATATGGCAGCCCAAACCATCACTGATCCACCCCCATGCTTCACTCTGGGCATGCAACAGTCTGGGTGGTACCCTGGATACCGTGGCTCTTGATACATCACAAAGACTTGCTGTCTTGGTCACAGATGTGCCAGCAAGACGTGCACCAACAATTTGTCCTCTTTTGAACTCTGGTATGTCACCCATAATGTTGTGTGCATTTCAATATTTTGAGCAAAACTGTGCTTACCCTGCTAATTGAACCTTCACAATCTGCTCTTACTGGTGCAATGTGCAATCAATGAAGACTGGCTACCAGGCTGGTCCAATTTAGCCATGAAACCTCCCACACTAAAATGACAGGTGTTTCAGTTTCATTGTCCAACACCTGTATACACAGGTGAGATTCTCGCCCTACACCTGAATTAGGCGCTATGTTATGGCGTTATGTTACTATCAGCCAGTCTGTAGCTGCTGTCTCTGCTCAAAACTGTGTTTGATTCACACCTCTATGCAAAATGAGGATGGTGATGAGTGATAAACTACTCTTCCACTCCAGTTTAGGCAAATATAGGTGTGAGAAAGCTTTCCAGACAAGAATTATGACAGTTTGAACCTTTAGTAAAAAAACTGATTGCAGTATTATAGGAAATATAATTTAATAGAGCCAGTGTGGTTTTAAAATGTGATGAAGGAGTAATAAAAAGTAGACCTTCTCACTGTGACCTCTGACTGAAGCATAGGGTCCAATTATACCCTTCTGCTTTTTGCTTCACATCATTCTAACACAAACAGAATTAACAGGACCAGGACAGGATCTGCGAGTACAAAGTGTGTTAGGCTGTGTGTGTGTGATGGTGGTTCAGTATCCCTATGTGTGTTTTTCTGCGTCAGTGTGCTAATGGTGGATGGTGTTACAGTCTAGAATAGAAAACCCATCCATCAGTGTTTATTTACATATGCAAGCTTGATTTCCATATTAATTCCTTTTTGTTATTCCTGTGTGTTTGTACGGCTGTGTGGATGTGTGTGTCCTAGATAACCTTTTCAAGCCGAGGGAGAGGTCTATATCAGACAGAGAGATGCAGCTCAGGTCCAGACGGTGAGTTCTCTAAGCTAAGCCCTTGTCAAAGACTATTGGTTTTTTTCTCGTTTTTATAATATGACTGAATCCATCAAGTTTCCCTTTCATACATAGTACACAAACACAACATGCATACCCACACATCCACATACTGTTGACATCCAACAAATATTTGATGCTTAAATATCCTGGCAGAAGATATGAGGTAACCTCCACATCTTATCTCTGTTTTTTTTTCTCTCTGCTTTATCTGGCAAGGCACACCTGATCAGGTGAAGGCTTCCGATTGTAAATGTTTTTTTTTTTTTCAAAAGCAACACTATCTGACTTCGAAGATCTAGCAAATTGGCAGCAGTTGTGCAAGTGAGAAAGGGGAGTGCATGTTTGCAGCCTGTTTATCAGTGGACCCAGGGTTTCATTTCTCAGGCTGTGGTCTTACTTGATAAAACCTTGTCTCCAAAATGCCAGTCTGTCTGCATGGCTCAGCCACCCTTGGACTTGTGATACTATTTTCTTCTGCCCTGTATGAAGTTTCCTTTTTTGCGTCTGAAGGATTTACAACAAGCTGCCGGAGGTGACAAAGAAGAAGGAGGAGGAGGAAAAGAGGGCTGTATCTCAAACCAACAGACTGCGAGCAGAGGTCTTCAAAAAGGTAAATGGGACCAATCTGATACTGTGAATTTCTTAGGAAGTTTGATTACACCACATTGAAATGATCAGCTGGGAATTCAACGATCGATTGAGTAAAGTTTTTAGAGAACAAAATGGAAATCTATACATCAGTATCTCCTAATATTTGTGCCAGTTCCAGTCTTACATCCACATTCTTATCATGAGCATGGATCTATATTACCCAATAACTCTTATTAACATTTGGCTTTGAAACAATTTACTACAACTGTTCTGCTTCTGGAGTGGAGAGATTTTACCACAAACAATTTGAAGGAACTTTCAACACAAAAGCTGGATGTATATGTTTGAATTTATGGTGGTAGATTTTTCTTAATCCACACATGGTTTTACAGACATGCACAAATATAAGGCTAATCCATGACGACATCATAGAGCCGGTGGATGTTAGAGACTCTCCGTTTCTAGAATGCCCCACAGATGCTCCATAGGGCTTAGGTCTGGAGACATGCTTGTCCCGTCCAACACCTTTACCCTCACTTTGTTTAGCAAGGCAGTGGTCATCCTGGAGCTGTGTTTTGGGTTGTTATCATATTGGAATACTGCCTTGCGACCCAGTTTCCAAAGGGAGGGGATCATACTCATATTCAGTATGTCACAGTACATGTTGGCCTTCATGGTTCCCTCGATGAAGTGTAGCTTTCCACAGCCGGCAGCGCTATTGCAGCTCTAAACCATGACACTCCCACCACCATGCTTGACTGTAGGCAAGACTAACTTGTCTTTGTACTCCTTACCTGGTTGCCACCACAAAAATTTCACTCCATCTCAACCAAATATGTTTATCTTGGTCTCATCAGACCACAGGACATGGTTCCAGTAATCCATGTCCTTAGTCTGCTTGTCTTCAGCAAACTGTTTTCAGGCTTACTTGTGCATCATCTTTAAAACAGGCTTTCTTGTAGGACAATCATACAGACCAATTTGATGCAATGTGCAGTGTATGGTCTGAGCACTGACCCCCTACTCCTTCAACTTCTGTAGCAATGCTGGTAGCACTCATGTGTCTATTTTCAACAGACAACCTCTGGATATGACACGGAGTACATGTAATCAACTACTCTGGTAGACCATAGCGAGGCCTGTTCTGAGTGGAACCTGTCCTCTTAAAACCCTGTTTGGGCTTGGCCACCGTGCTGCTGCTCAGTTTAAGGTGTTGGGAATCTTCTTATAGTCTATTTAGAGCAACAATTTTTTTTTCAGATCTTCAGAGAGCTCTTTGCAGTGAGCTGCCCTCCAGTGACCAGTATGAGAGAGTGTGAGCAATAACACACCTGCTCCCCATTCACACCTGAGACCTTGAAACACAGAGTAAAATGACAGGGGAGGGGGAATGGCCAATTGGGCACAATTAGGACATTTTCACTTTGGGGTGTACTTACATTTGTTGCCAGCGGTTTAGACATTAATGGCTGTGTGTTGAGTTATTTTGAGGGGACAGCAAATTTACACAGTTATACAAACTATACACTGACTACTTTACATTTTATTAAAGTCGTATATCTTCAGTGTTGTCCTATGAAAAGATATAATAATAAAAATACGTATGAAGTGTGAGGATTGTACTTACTCTTATTAGAGACTGTGTATAAATAAAAGCTATAAGTAAGAATCAGTTTACAAATTGTCATTTGTGGAGTAATTGCTTTTTGCAAAAAAAGGACATAAACTGAAATGATCAATTACTTAAAAAGATAATTTTACACCAGCCAATTTCATAGAAATCTTTCAGGAAAAATATAAAAAACAGATTTGGAACTTCAGAACATTGACTTGTCTGACTGATTTATTTATTTATTGGCCAATACAATATGAAGATATTTTGTTCTAATGACTTCAGGGTTGGTTTCCAACACTCTAATATAAAAGAGAAGCAAGCAGAGTAACAAAAAATACTCTCACAATTTAGAAAGTTTGTATTGTATAGGGGCAGTTTAGTTTCAGTAGTGCATATCTTATGTCCACATAAAAAATATCTACAGTGTACAGTCTTTAATTAGATATTATTTTAGATGATAGATAGATAGATAGATAGATAGATAGATAGATAGATAGATAGATAGATAGATAGATAGATAGATAGATAGATAGATAGATAGATAGATAGATAGATAGATAGATAGATAGATAGATGGATGATACGTAAATAAAATACACTTATTTGGAAGATAAGGCATATCATGATTTTGTCCACCAGAGGTCAGTATTGAACTGTTAAAATCTTGTAGTGCTGTCATTCAACAATGAATCATCAGCCAAAAACAATTAATACTGCTAAAAAATATTTTTTTCTTCTACATTAGTCAGAAATCCAACATTGTCCATTTGGATATGTATTCTGTAACTTTTTCTTAGATAAATAATCTGAATCAACACATGATCAACATAGTCCACCTGTAATTTCGGCTTCAGCACTGCAAACTATTACTGTTGTACTAAGGGTCAAACTTAGAATTATTAATAGGTATTAAGGAATATGCATATGGAGACTATTTTAAGACTATGTTTCTGCCTTCTCAAACAGACAGAGGAACTTGGGAAATGAATGATGTATTTAGGACATGCAGTGTCAGACAGATCCACTCTTTTTCAC
Source organism: Characodon lateralis (assembly GCA_036250325.1). NCBI lineage: Eukaryota > Metazoa > Chordata > Actinopteri > Cyprinodontiformes > Goodeidae > Characodon > Characodon lateralis. The sequence goes on from JAHUTJ010001209.1 coordinate 4,581, forward strand.
CTGTGGGTGAACCATCACTTTCTTTCCTATTATAACCTGAACAATGAATTTGCTGTCAACCAGAGAAGTGGCAAGAAATTCAAAGAGATGTTTCAGATTTCTTAATGTATTTAAGTAATACAAACTTCAATGTGAAGGTATCTTTTTTCAGAATCATTTCAGTGACTGACTTGTCTCGTTTTAACTCTGAAACCTATTTTACTCATGGCCAGATTTTCATTTGTAGGAACAGTGTCAAATCTACATTAAACCAGAGTTTTCCTTCAATAACACAGCTGGCAGCTGTGGACTCAGCTGAAGAATTGTTCATTTCTTGGAGAATTTTTGCCACTATGATACCAGTGTGACCTCACCACCTCTCAAATGAAGCCATTAGCCGGGCCCTACCACAGAGATTGTGAGAAAAAGAACGAAGTCCTGCCGAACAAACGCTGTGTGATTAGGAGGACTCATTTTTATCCCACTCAGAAGGGGAGCCCAGCAAAGATTCACAGCGAGGGTTTGATAGCACAAGGTGGAGGGTGTGGGGTGTTGAATGCAGTCTGAAATGAGATTCCAGCTGTCGGGTAGTACATTTGTAGGAGTGTGATTGCACAGAAGTCAGATAGCTGGCTAGACCTATTCCCTTTACCTATAGGCTTGCCACCCTCGGGTGGGTGATCTGATCGGTGTGAAAGCCAATTTAACGATGGTAGCCCTGCATGTGATGCTGAGCTGCTGCTAAGAGACAGAGAAAGGAAAGGACTGAGTGCTGATGGATGGATTTTGATCAGCCTATTGAAGGCACCTATAAGTAACATTTGTGTTTTTCTTGTCTTACAGAGACTTCTGGACCAGATCCTGCAAAGGTGAACCAGACTCCATCAGGCAGCTGCTTCAATCAAAACCACTGGCTACATATGTGTGCATTCCTTTGTTGGGTAGTGTCTATAAAACATCAAGTTAGCTCTTCACATTGTTGCAAACAGTGAAACTTGATTTTGTTTTTGTTCTTCCTAAAATATCTAGTTATTTTTAAGCAGGGGTGGATTACCCAGGTTTTAACCATGTTTCAGATGCACAAGTGTAGTTATCTTCCATCTAATCTATTCCTCAGGTTTAAAGTCCTTTTGATTAAATGCCAGAGAAAGTGTTGATGTGACTGAGGTTTTCCCTGGCTGTGTGAAGCACAGATTAACACAGCACGGCCCTTTCTCCTCTTGTTGCACACTGGGCACAGTAGTGGTTAGTTGGCAGAAACTTCTGCTTACAAGGAAAACAAGATCAGCTGTTTGGAAATATTTCCAATCTTGAGAAATATGGACATAATGATGTGGAAACTAAAGGTGTGCCACCCATCTTTATAACTAAGATAAAACTGTCAAGAACTACAGTAAAACTATATAGTATATTGTATATATAACTATATAGTAGCATATCAGTTAAGTAGCTGACTAAATACCATGCTAATAACAACTTGTTATACTTCTGGTGTTAGTGTTAGTCATCTCCAGTCAGAGCAGAATGACAATGGGTGTTTTCTTGAGAATTATTACTAAATGAAGCAGGTATTTATTCTATACCTTTCCATTTGTCTATTTATCAAAACTCACTAAATAAGTAAATAAAAAACATTAGTTTAACTGTAACATAAGTACATTCTTTTATTTTAGTAGAAATAAGAATAATTGTTGTTTGTCTGTTTTACATAAAAACATTTAGAACATGTTATACATTTTAGTTTTAAATGTTTATATTAATACTATGATACAGTAAAACCATGGCATTGTTACCATACCTTGCAGTCTAAAGTGTTTTCTTGCTGAAAAATTTCTGGGATAGTTTTTGGTACGCAACTTTTTTTCTGAATGAAAACTAAACAAAAGCTAAACAAAAACTCCAGCAGAATAACTGGAACTATGACCAAAAGGAAACTCTGAAAGAAGATAAAATCCAATCTAATAGTCTAATTCTTTAAATCTAAAGGTCTTTGAAACAACAACAGTAAATTTGGATCCCATTATTTAGCATCAAAGCATTGGTTTGGATTTTCTTTTAAATAAGGTTCTGTGAAGTTATTATTGGTTAAAAGTTATCCTAATACAAAATAGTAGAAAGATCCCACATCATTGTGAGCTTGTTGGGAAAAAAAAAAAAAAAAAAACCAGAACAAACCCTTTAATTCTATCCAGGGATAAATACTAGAAATATATATGTATATATATATAGTCGTGTGTATATATATATATATATATATATATATATATATGTATGATTTGGCATCAACATTATGCTTTCAACTGTAGTGCAAGTCTCACAAAATGGGATGAAACTGCAGGTAAAAATAGGCTTTAAGCTGACTGACTGACTGACCTCACTTTGTCTGTAGGACAGTTTTGTCCTTGAATTAAGGGAGCAAGACCATGTTTCGTCATTGGCTTCACGTCTGCCTCAAGGCCTCTGGAAGCTCCGATCTGGAACGATGGAATTTCAAGCTAATCGAACACATGAGACACAAGGTGCCTGTGAAAAAAGGCCCTCTGTCACAGAGCTTCATACCAAAGATGACTTTGTTATAAGACAGGAGACTCCTAAAGTGCAGCCTGGGAGCCTTTTCCTCATATAGCCTGGAAAGGTGACAGACAACTCTGGTGCATTTTAAACAGTGCCAGCTGGGACAATGAGAGAGTTAAACACACACGCACACACACACACACACACTTTAAAACAAACACCACATTTAATATATAATTGTGAACAATAATAAATTAATAAATCTGTAATATACAAAGACTGCCTAGTTATTTTAAGAGTTTTCATTTATAACCTTTTGGTATAGAAAGGAGTATTAATATCTGCTTACATCTCTCCTGTCTGTGTTACCAAGAAGCCTGTTTGGGATCATTCCACTTTGGATAGCAATTTTCCTGCTGCCATGTAGGCAGGTTTCACTGACTGACAAGAGCTATAGCTGAGGAGACAGGCTCTTGTCAGTTGGCTTTCCTCTCTCTGAGGAATCATGGGTCTGGATGTCACATTATTGTCTCTACATAATGTGGACTGTGCTCCTAGGCCCCTCCACAAGCTAGAATGACTCAACTGCCCTCAAGTTATCTCGCTTTTAAAAAGAAGACTTATAAGATAGGATTGACACAGGTTTCATCCAAACACGGAGCCTCAGCTTTTTTTTTTGTTTTTGTTTTTGTTTATTTGTGGCTTTAGAAACAAATTAAGAAAAAATCAAAGAAAGCCTTCGGTGAATGAAAAGGTCTGTTTAAAATATGCCACAAACTATGTAGGGGGAGGCAGAAGATTGAGGAAGAAGGTGCCTTGGTCAGATGAGACCAAAACTGAAAAGCTTCGTCTCCATGTTAAACATTATGTTAGATCAAAAAATAGCAACACTGCACGTCACCTTTGACAGACTCTCTATAGAAAAATATTGTGGTGGTAGCGTAACCCTGTGGGTATGTTTTTTAGTAGGTCAGAATTGATGGAATGCTGTATAAAATCTAATATAGGGCAACCCTCTCAAAAAACCAGCTAGATACTGCAAAAGACTTGAATATGAGTGGATGTTAACTGACCAAGAGGACAACCACCCATAGCTACCATGAGCTGGTTTAGATCAAAGCATATTTGTGTGTTGGAATGGCCCAGTCGAAGCACAGTCGAAAAATGTGATAGAGAACCCGCGGCAATGATGTCCACAGATATAGTTTTCCATTTTGATATCTTTGCCCCTGCTCTGCATCGAAGTTGCCTCATATGGGATGTTTTCTAAAAAGATTGGGAACATTTTTATTTTTTATTATCCATTCTAGCACATGACTATGGTTTAATTTAATCCAATCCATTGTAGGTCTGGCTGTATGTTTCTGATTCTTGTCCTGCTGGAAAGTCGGCCTCTGCAACATTCTTAAGTCTTTTGCAGCCTCTAACAGGTTCTCCTGCAGGACTGCCTGATATTTAGCTCCTTAAATGCCAAAAAGTTCAATTGTACTCTCATTTTACCAGGGAACCTTCTAAGCATATGTTTGCCGTGCCCCCTGTATAACTTATGTAAAAGTTGACATAGGACTTCTTATGTTTTTTTTTTTTTTTTTTGTAAACACTGGCTTTCTTCTTGACACTTTTCCATAAACACCAGATTTGTGGGGTGCAGAACTCATAATCGTTCTGTCATTGGATTCTCCCACCTGAGCTCTGGATCCCTGATGTTCCTCCAGAATTTCCATGGTACTGCTTCTCTTATAAATGCATCTCTTGTCTGGACTGTCAGCTTAGGAGGACAGTTGTGCAATACTCTTTCCATTTTTGGAAAATACATTTACCAGTGGGTCATCAGCTGTTCAGGATAGTGTTTTGTGACCCAACTCTAGTTTAAAGTTCTCAGCAACGTATTGCTTGACCTCTTTGGTGTGATCTTTTGGTGAGTTGGCACACAGCTCTGCATTACAATGTCACCAGGTGACAAAAATATTTCAAGCATTGGCTAGATGCATAGATTAAATCAATGCATGGATGTGACATATTTTCTTTAGTTGAAGAAAAAAAACTCAAACCTAAAGTCATTATTTTTGGACCAAAAGAGGAGTGATCAAGAGTCAGCACACAGCTTTAGTTACTACAGCTAGAAACCACAGATCAGGCCCAAAATCTGGGTGTGGTGATGGACTCAGACCTGAACCTAACATGAAGATAATTACTAAGTTGGCCTTCTATCGTTTGAAGAACACTTCCAGGATTAAAGGACTAATGTCCCAGCAGGATCCCAAAAAACCCATCTTTAGTAGAATTGATTACTGTAGTGTGTTCAAAGGTCTGTCTAAAACGTCAATTAGACAGCTGCAGCTGATCCTGAACATTTGCTGCACATCTCCTCACTAGAACCAAGAAAGTAAAACACATCACCCCAGTCTTACACTGGCTCCCTGTATCTCAGAGAAAAGAGTTTAAAATATGTCTGTTAGTTTATAAATCACTGAATGGCTTAGCACCAAAATACATTAAAGATTTGTTATCCTTGTATCAACCTTCCAGAATCCTCAGGTCTTCTAGTTCAAGTCTACTCTGGATCCTCAGAATCACAACCAAACACGAAGAAGCAGCAATAAGTTGTTAGGCTCCACTGCTCCACAAACCTCTAGAAAACTGCAAAAATGCAAAAACTGAGTTCAAATCAAATCAAGGTTAAAAACCTATTTGTTTACAGTTTCTTTTGACTGTTCTATTGAAACTATTAACAGAAACAACATTAACTTACATCTATTGTACAACTTTTCTTTCCTTTCCTTTACTATGCCAATGCTATGTACTTTTTTGATGTGTTTTCCTCTTCTTTTTTCCATAATGTAACCTTGAATTGTCTTGTTGCTGAAATGTGCTATACAAATGAACTTGCCTTGCCTAAAACAGATGGTTAACTTTCACATCAGTACAACACTTTCCATTTATGAGTTTCTCTAGCTTTTGTAGAGAGCATCTTACTGTCAGTGTCACTCAGAAGCATTAGATGGTTAAATTACTCTTGGTGATCTTTTCCAGACTCCCTCTATTTTCGAAATGCGCCAGAAAAACGGTATAATGTTCAAAAGCGGCAACACACACAAAATACTTGCTGATTTATTTAAAATAATTTATAATGTGTATGAAACGTTTCTAAAGCATATATACACCAGCAGAAATCTTTAAATTGGCTTCAAATTACCACTATTACCATAACCTTCAAACTATGTAGGTTTTTCTTAATATGTATACAGATGGCGCGTTTGTCCACCTTTTCTGTGTGAACTCAAGCTCTCTTGGGGGCCAGCAGGGGGAGCCAATACAGTCGCATTAATCGCATATATGTACGGTCGGCCTGGGAGAAGGGTGACACATTTTCTGCAGGGAAAGATTCCTGAACCTAACCCATTTTAGGACCCAGCAGAATCCAAAGCGCACATGGTAAGATGTTGCTGCTCCGGCAAGTCCGCTGCTTCACCCTCTTCTCCTACATCCTCTCTCTACCGATCTGCTTGTTCTTCCGCTTTCTAACGCAACCCTATAATAAGAGACACGTCCAGGCAAAAAGCATTTATCTTGCAGGTGTATCTGTATGTTTCTCCCACGCTGTGGCCTGAAATATGCTGCTTGTTGCAGGGAAAAGTTTCTGACAACCAGCAGCTTCTCGTTGAAGTCTGTTTTTTTTTTTTGTTTTTTTTAATTCATTTTAATATTTTCCCCTCTTAAATTACTGTGAACTGCTAAAGCCGTCTCTAAATCAAGTCAGCTGGCGTGCAGAGTCTGGAGGCGCTGGACTGATAACCTATATCTGTGTGTTTGGAGGATTTTCTCCCCCCCGTTTCATCCCACCAAGCACCAGGCGCGATGAGAAGCTGGAGCCGCCGGAGGAACTTTGCCTTTCTGGGCTTTGCGCTTAATGTCTGCTGTCTATCCACGGCCCTGGAACATGTCAAGAATGAGGTTTTCAGCATAAAGGAGGGTGAGTTGGAATTGTAATATATGCAATCTGTCTACATTGGATTAAATTGACAGTTAATTTCTGTATATAAACTCGATCAGAATGTTTTGCAAACTTCCTTAATGGGACATTTATTGAATTGGGGCTGAATAAATAAACTGAATGGAAGGAATTGAACTTGAGGAATTGAGTTTACAACAAATCACTGGTAACTCCCCTATAAAACATGTGCTGCTTATCAAAACTACCTCGCCCTACAGATGTAGAGCCAATCTTGTAAATGTGTGCAGTGCGGATCTCATTTAAGTTTTCTATTGTATATTCAGACCCCTAAAGTTGCTTCCATGTATCTAGTAGTCATGTTGTGTACGTCACAGTTAGCGGAAGGCTGAAAGGATGCAGACTTTGTTTTTGTAGATCCATCTTTGCGCAACAATAAAAGGAAGTCAGGCTGCTGTCAGATGAACAGATGAGTTTAACATCCAGGAGGATGCAGATTCATCTCTGGCTTTCAAAACGTAAACCAAAACGGGATCTTTTTTTCAGATGTTCTAAATTTATTCTGCTGAATTGATAAGCCCGTGAAAACGGTGTGGGGGAGCTAGGCTAGAGCATTGTGGCACGCAGTGCAAATATTTCATGTGGCTGTGGTAACACGAGCAAATATCAAAGCTACAGACAGAAAATAAGACAGATTCAAATAAACACGAATTTCAGTTTCCTGTGGTGATACAGGCAGCTTTGAATATCATTGAATCTTCATTGTGTTGTATGAGAGTATAAAACTACCTACTGTGGAAATATTACAAGTTTGCACACGTAATTTATAATATTGTCATGTAACTGTTGAATCCAATGCAGCTTCTATAGGCTTCTCCTAGATTCACTGCATCACTACAGCATTATTAACTATACTGGTCAAACTGGTACCAGACGCAAATGATATACAGCTCAGGAGGGGTTCACTGCTCACATCAGCTCAGTGTGGAGTCTTTAAAGCTTTCACCCACAGGTTTAGTTCATATATAAATGCAAGGAACAAGACGAGTTTGAAGGGGCAGCATGAGTGCTGAAATAGTGCAGCCTCTTTGATGTCAGCAGGATGTTGGCTCTTGTTTATTACAGCTCCACTCCACCTGTGTGGAGATGGTTCCAGACTATCTATGGCATGCTGCAATTTAAGTGTCAGCAATCAGCAAAAGTGCCAAAAAGTACTAACTGAATAATTTTGGTTTAATTAGTTATTAGATACTAAATTAGAAATTTTGCATGTATAGTATGGAATTTTTAAACTAAACAGGAATAGGAACCCTGTCCCTCAGTCATACCATGCTGGATCCTTATCCCATGGTCAATCATTTCTACAACAATACCCTAAAGGTGAATTTGTAAGTTATTGTCAGTCAGCATGCCGACTGGCCTTTACAAGGGCAAACCAAGTGTCTCTGGGTTTTTCGAAACACTTGGACCTGAAGTGAGGGTGTGTATAGAAAGCTTGCGCAGTGATGCTTACTCAGAGATAGGCAGCTCATCCTAATGCAGTGGCACATGTTTGCAGTGTTACTGTTAATGGTTGTAAAAGGTACAAGATAGAAATTCGGGATTTTGAAGTCACCATGACAACTGGATATCCCTACTCAAGACAGAATAACTGGTTTAAAGAATTACTTATACCCATATTGTTTTCCCTAATTGGTTTCCTTAACCAGACGGGCTGCGCGGTGGAGCAGTTGGTACCACTGTTGCCTTGCAGCAAGAAGGTTCTGGGCTTGATTCCCAGCTGGGGGTCTTTTTGCATGGAGTTTGCATGTTCTCCCCGTACATGCGTGGGTTCTCACCGGGTACTCCGGCTCCCTCCCACAGTCAAAAAACATGCCTATTAGGTTAACTGGTCTCTCTAAATTGCCCTTAGGTGTATGAATGAGTGTGTGCACGGTTGTTTGTGTGTTGCCCTGCGTTGGATTGGCGACCTGTCCAGGGTGTACCCTGCCTCTCGCCCGTAGACTGCTGGAGATAGGCACCAGCTTTCCCGCGACCCACTATGGAATAAAGGGTAAAAAATGACTGACTGTGTGACTGACTGTTTTTGTATGTCATTTGCTTCTTCTATTTGTTTGTTTTTTTCTGTTTGCTTTTGTTTTTGAGATATTCAGTGACAATCATTCCTTCTGTGGAGTTCTACATAGGAATTAGAGAGTCTCTGTGAGTTAATAAAGCTAATAGTTAAGTTAAATGTAATCTATTGGCATAATATATTTTTTTTAAGTTTTTGGGGTTCATTCTTTGTAGACAAAATTGTACCAAAATGGTAACATAAATAAAAAGATTTTGCTTTATTTCCGAGACTGGTTTCCTTAACCAATTATTTTTCTGTGTATTTGTTTTCAACTTTGTTCAAAAACTCAGCTCAGCTTTAGCCATAGAGAAGATCGTCTTCTTTATTAAATAATATTTTGATGTTTAAAGACCCCGCCTCCCGCCCATAGACTGCTGGAGATAGGCACCAGCTTCCCTGCGACCTACTATGGAAGAAGCGCTATAGAAAATGACTGACTGAGTGACTGACTGTTTAAAGAGTTTATCCTGCAGAGAGGCTATCTGTTATGATTTGGGGTTGTTTGGTTTTTGCTTTCGGGCTTTTTCTTATGTTTTTCACAGTTAAGGTTTTGACTCGTTCTTTTGTTTATTATTATTATTATTAATATTATTATTATCCTTCTTAGATTTTTAATCATGCTTTTGTTTATTATTTTTCTGGTCATGTTTTAGTCTTGTTCATGTTTTGTCAAGTTTGGTTTTGTTTGTATATTAGAGTCTCTGTTTTTGCAGCAGNTTTCTGGTCATGTTTTAGTCTTGTTCATGTTTTGTCAAGTTTGGTTTTGTTTGTATATTAGAGTCTCTGTTTTTGCCGCAGCCACGTTTTGTTCTGTCTGTCAATTAAGTTTATTTGGTTCACCTGCACAAAGTTAATCTGTCTCCTTGCTCCACCTGGTTTTCACTCCATATATACACACCTGTTCAGTTAGTCGTCACGGAAACATTTTTCATATCATCTCTTGTTTTTTGATCATGCCATGCCTGTCTCGCCTGCCCGTTTGTTGTTTTGTTCCAGCCTCCTGTTGAGAGTGAGTTTTTGTTATTAAACCTTTTTCACTTACCATCACACTGCCTGCTCGTCTGCATTCTGGGGTCCTATATCTCGCAAACCATAACACTATCAGATCAGGGATCATTTGTCGTCACTAACCAGTTTTTCCTCAGGTTTGTGTCCTACAATGAGCACACTCATCACATTGTTTAGCAAAGCAGAATGACCTACTAACATTTACATGTTCCTTTAACTGATACAAAGTGGGAACTGCTGCAGTTCCATTACCAGAGTGCAAAGGTAAAGGTAGGTGAATTTTTGGCATATGATCTGCTTTTCAGAGACGCAGTAATACAATATATAATAAAAAGCTGGCTTCAGGGTGTCTGAGCTAATTAAGCAGGGAGAAAACATGTTATTCCGTACATTATCAACTCCCATTTTGGTATTAATGTGATGAATTTTATGCATGAAACAGGCTTTTCTGAAAATCTAAATCCTGCATTTGACATTTTTGACAGATTTGTAACATGTTTTGAAAATGATGAATAAAGCAGATAAATCTGTAAAGGATGGTTTTACACATGAGGTATTAGAAAATCCATAAATAGATATTTATCCATAGTGGTTTGGCTTTACTGCGACATAAATCCGACACAAATGGTTACTTAAGCCAGATTTTTAATGAATACCAGGCTGAACCAAACATGGACTAGTGTATGAAAATGTACTCTAGCTCACTGCAGCTTGTGGAGATGAACTGTCTTCCTCTTTCATTGCCACCAACACTCCATCACTGTTAGTTCTGTAGCCCAAGCTGAAGTAGACAGACTGTTTTGCTGACTGATATTCATTTGCTTCAGTGCCAGCACTCAACTGCCAGCGCTCAACTGCAACCAAATACCTGGCCACATTTCAATAACTATTGTGTTAGCAGTTACTAAAGCAAGTGATGCATCAGAATTTATTGTCTTTTGTCTGCAGTCATTTTGAAGCTGGTGTATGCCTTTCCTATAAGCAGATAAAAATATGTTTTGTTAAAAATGTTGATAATAAATATTTAAATGTTCTTCATATAATCCTTTTAAAAGGCTTACACTCTATTCTGTTTTACAACCTAGTTAATTAAGTTTAGTTAGGTAAGTATTTAAGTATACAATCTAACATCTTCCACGACATGAAACTTGCAGAAAAATTTGTTCTGCCGAAAATAACTTTCTTTTAGCAGAGATCCTACAATCCGAATTTGATGGCCAATTTCTGATCCCCAGTTTTTGTAATGCTTTAACGATTGAGGATATAGGAAGAGCACTGACAGCATTTTTTTTTATTCTTCATGCCATAAGTATTTATTAAATACTTGCTGTATATTAGTTTGAACGGAGGTGATATTACACAAATTACACAACGGTTAACGGTGTTAGCATGGCTAGAATTACAAAGACAGTTTGTTCTGTGACAAAGTGACCAAAATTGCCAAGGCACAAAAAGGCATGGAGGAAATTTCTCAGCATTTACTTATGTTAAGTCTTACTAACTTTTAGAGCTCAGTTCTCTCTAAAGTGTTAAAGCAACAAGGACAAACATCAAGTAGCTTGAGTTTCTGAGTCTACTTACTTTCTCTATCTCTTCATGCCTCTTATTTGTCGAATTTATATCAACCATTTTTCCAAGAATCAGATTTTTTGTCTGTGTGGGTTGGAAACTCAATAAATACTTAGGGAGGACACTAAATGACCTGGATTAAATTTGAGGATATCAGGTGGTCAGACTGCACCTTCAGACACAATTAATTGGAAAGATTAGAAAGTCTTTGTTGTCTAAACAGACTGGCAGAGGAGAAATTAGCCTGTCCTGAGAGCCCCTAAAAGAGAAATTCAAGTACACGCTCTTGGGCCTCGGAGGTTTACTGCTCGGCTTTCAGCGTGCTTTTCTGAGAAGTAATTCAAACCAATCAAGCTGTGGTGGATTGCTGACATATGATTGTGTAAAAGTTCTGCTAAAACCATTCAGGGAATAACCTCACCCCAGTTTATCTTTTTAATCCTTGGGGTGAATGCTGCTTGACATTTTGACCACAGACTGACATTGATTTGTCTGCCATGAGGGATGGACATTCACTGTTAGAAACGTCTCCATGAGTTAAGCATCAGAGTTACAGATTCAACAAATGATATGGCAACGTGAGAGGACACAAACCAAGAGGCAGAAACTGTTCACAATGAGTAAATTAATGCCTGCACATTGATTTAAAACCCTTAAGTAGAAGAGAGTGAACAATACCCTGGGTGTTTGACAGCAGAACTGTAGCTCCCACCTATACGGCCTTTACAAACAGCAGTTAGTTGTGTTTGATCGTTGAGCGGGGATTCATTTCCCATTGGTCTACATCAGCCTGACATAAAGGGTGTGAAGCCACCTTCCTGCACTTGTGATAGAATGTGTTCTGCTGTGAAGCGTTAATATTTTTGTGAGACAATTTGGGCTGTGGTAAAGAGAAAAATATGACTTTATAAGGCAAAAGAAAGAAATAAGGAATAGATGTCAAGGAGATGGCAACCCAGAGTCCATCCTCCTGCAACTCATCTGTAAAAAGCAAGCTGTGGACGTTTATGCTATAAATGGTGGACTGATTGTGGATTGGAGAAAAGTGGTTTTCGTATGTTTTCATCAATGAATGAGTGGCTGAAAGTGCTGCACAAGAAAGAAAAAGTGTTTTCACACATGGACACAAACACATCATCATCATCTTTAAACCAGCAGTTAGTTTGTTTGTTCTCTTCTGACAGGAAGTCTAAAGAAATATTAGGTTTTGTTTGGATGAGAGCAAGGACACAACAAGAAAGGCTAAGAAAATGATTCAGGCCTGACACTCACACTGCTGCACAGCAGGATGGACCGCTGGGTTGCCTGACATCAATAATTTCTCAACAGAAAGGTCACACACCTCTGTCAGTGTATTTATCTTGAGGTGTTGTTGATTGGATCAAGCCAAGCACTCCAACTATTGCCCTTTATATTGATGTGTTTGATGGACAGGATAGCAGTTGTTTTGAAAGAATATCGCACGAGGTAAACATGTCGAACCATGCAAGGTGGGTGGATTGGACCACTCTGTACTATGGGAGTACAAATACCTGTTTGTTTCCTTACACTTTATGTACATATACAGCATTAACAAACTGGTGCTCTGAGTTTAACACACTTTGGAAATATAGTGCCTTAGAAATGTTTTTACCCTCTTGAAGAAAAAGATAACCATGAGTAAATATAAAAAGCTGTTTTTAAATTATGACGATTTCATTTCTAAGGCAAAAAAAAACCCCTATCTAAACCAACCTGGTGCTATGGGAAAAGTACAGTGTCTTGCAAAGGTTTTCAAATCATCAATGGTCCCCCAGAGCACCTTAAAATCCATCATATTCAAATGGAAAGCACATTGTACCACAATAAACTTGCCAAAAGAGGGCTGCCCACCAAAATTCACAGACTGGGCAAGGAGGGCCTTAATCAGAGAGGCAGCACTGACACCAAAAGTAACCCTGAAGGAGTTGCAGCATTTCACAGCAGAGACTGGCGTCTCTGTCCATAGAACCACAATAAGCCCAACATTCCATAGAGCCATTTTGTAAGAATGGTCAGAAAAACGTCCGTAGTGTTAAAATTAAGAAGACACGTTTTGGTAACATCATGCTGTGGGGATATTTTTCAGCAGCAGAGACTTGGAAACAGGTCAGAGTTGAGGGAAAGATGGATGGTGCTAAATACATAGATATTCTTGAGCAAAACCTGTGTCATTCTGCCTGTGATTTGAAACTGGGATGGGGGTTCACCTTCCAACAGGACAATGACGCAAAGCATACTGCTAAAGCAACACTTTAGTGGTTTAAAGGGAAACATTGAAATGTGTTAGAATGTCATAGTCAGCCTTAATCCAATTAAGGATCTATGGTTAGAAGATTACTCTTCACAAGTGAAAACCATCAAACATGAAGGACCTGGAGCAGTTTTGCCTTGAGGAATGGGCTAAACTCCCAGTGGCAAGATGTGGCAAGCTCAAATAGACGTTTTCAAAGCGACTTGCAGCTACAATTGCAACAAAAGGTGTCTCTACAAAGTACTGACTTAAGGGTGGCGAACAGTTATGCATGCTGATGTTTTCTGTTATTTTGTCCTATTTGTTGTTTGCTTCACAATAAAAAACAATACATCTAATTTGCAGGCATGTTCTGTAAATGAAACAGTGCAAAATCACAAACAATCCATTTTAACTGCAGGTTATGAGGCAAAAAACATAAAAAATGCCAAGGGGGTAAATACTTTTTACCCCCCTCCTCCGTAGCTCCCTAAACCAAATAACTGTTTGTGTCTTCCTGGGTGGCAACAAGTGCCATCAAATTGTTTTAACTTTGACAATGAATGTGTTACATCACTTTTGAGGAATTTTGAGCCACTCTCTTTTGCAGATTTGTTTTAATTTTAGCAACATTAGAAGGTTTTCAAGCATGGCCATCTGATTAAGGTCATGTCACAATAACTCCAGACGTTGACTAGGTCACTCTAAAGCTGTATTTAATTTTTTTCAGAGGTGGACTTGCTAATATGCTTTGTGCCATAGTCCGGCTGTTTAACCCAAGAGTACTTGGGCAGGTAACAAACTGATGGTTGGACCTTCTCCTTCGGGGCTTTAAGATAGAGAGCAGACTTCATGGGTTCCCCTAATTACAGCAAAATATGTAGCAGCAAGATAGCCCCAGACCATCACACTACCACCACCATAGTTGGCTGTGCTATGATGTTATGTTTCAAAAAGTTCAATTTTTTCATTTTGACAGGTCATAGAATATTTTCCCCAAGGTTTTGAGAATCATCAAGCTTTTTGGGGGGGATTCTAAGATGGGCCTATGTGTTCTTTAGGGTCATTGGTGGTTTTCACCTTGTTACTCTCCCTTGTTGAATTTCTTGTTGAATCATAAACACCGACCATAACTGAGGCAAATGAGGCATGCAGGGCTTTCCTCCTGGAAGAGTCATCAATGTGCTCTTGGAGTAATTTTGGCCGCCCAACCAGTTGTGGGCATGATTACCACTGTTCTGTGTGTTTTCCATTTGTAGACAATGGCTCTCACTGTGGTTTGCTTTTGTCCCAAAACCTTAGAAATGGCTTTGTAGCCCTTTCAAGACTGATAGATGCCTATTACTTTTTATCTGCTCTTGAATTTCTTTGGATTGGGGCATGGTGTGTTGATGTGTTGAGATTGATGTTGTCAGACTGTTTAAGTGATATCTTGATTCTACAGGTCTGTCAATGATCCGGTATGGGTGTGGCTAGTGAAATTGGCCTTTTGCCTTAAAAAATGAAATCATCATTTGAAAATATTGTATCTACTGAGGTATTTTCTGAGGTCTTTATCAAATATAAAAATGGGTTTGTAGTATGAGCAAAAGCAAAAACAGAAGAAATATGTAAGGGGGGAATACGTTTTCATGGCACTGTAGTTCACATTTTGTTTAAAGACTTGTTTTTTTTTATTTCAGGTTAGAGCTGCATGATATATTGAATAACAAGCATCATTGCAGTATCATTGTATAAAATATTGCAATTGCAAAGAACTGTTTTATTCATATTTTGTTGGGCAAACTGTTTGCCAACCTTATATTTGGCCAGTTAGATGCATTTTCACTGTTATTTATGCCCACACCTGACCTTGATCATGGTGTCTAAGATGCTAAAGCTAAGGGTTAGTGAAAGGGACATTGTGATGATGGAAAAGTAAGATTTTAAAAAGCATTATTTTGCTATAAATTTATAAGCTATAAATAAACAAACATTACATATGAATAAATAAATAAAATGTGTTGCCAGTTGATGCTGTTTATCCTTCCATTATAGCTTTGTGTATTTGACTTTGTAATATTTGTATACTTAACCAGGTCAAAGGTCTGGGGGTTGGAAGCTGAAAAGTTTAGGAACCACTGGAGGTAATTATGATGTAAATACATTTGAAATAATTTTAACAAATTTCTCTATAAGAAGCAACATATGAGAAGATATATAAAAAACAAAACAAAAAGACTTTAATAAACAGATTTTCAGACAGGAAAAGGTTTAACTGTTAACAATTTGACTATACAGTAGTGATTATGGTTTAAAAAATTGGAAGATAAGTGTCCATCACAAGGCCCTTGATGAAATAAACTAAGTTAAATCTGAAAATGACAGTCCACTGCATAATTTAGACAAAGTAGGAGTAATACTCTAAAACAGTTTTGTGTACAAAGACTTCAAAAACAGTAAATGTTTACTCTAAAAACCTGACTAAAATAGTTGGCAGAACTGAACTGACAGATTGACCAACTGATCTATGAAACTGTGCAGCCAGCATGGCTAGAAATCAATTTCACTGAATCTCATCTTCCTCACAGATTTCCTTTAGGTGTCACGTGTAATAAATTCCCGTTAAATCCCAAATCCTCAAATCTCAAATTCCCCTGGCTCTGTAACATAATCCCAAAATCTGCACGAGACAAGAAGGGCATTGGCTTTTCCTCTGTTGCTCCCACAGGATGGGAATGGGACACACAAGCAAAACCTCCACAACCCATCCCCAGATGTCTCATGTTACTAGTGTTTTCAGTGTGAGCCAATGATTGCTCTGTTGGGTCATAAAGGGGGGCATTTTCTGTTTGGGATGGATCTGAGAGGACCCTCATTCAGGATTAGCACTTTCTCAACTTCAGTGCTAATTATTCCTGTGTGTCATCATTTGGAAATTGAGTGATGTGAGATCTGGCAGAAGGATTGTCTGATGCATATATGCAATAAAGGGGCACTCATTCATAATACATTTAAAAGGACGAAGGGCTCTGATTCATTTTTCTGTTGGAATTTATCATTCTACGGCAAACATGTTCTTGTTTATTTAAGGCAATTAGAGTAAGGAGATTTTAGGAATGGGGTATAATTTATTTTATTAAAATACACGGGTTGGACAATAAAACTGAAACACCTGTCATTTTAGTGTGGGAGGTTTCATGGCTAAATTGGACCAGCCTGGTAGCCAGTCTTCATTGATTGCACATTGCACCATTAAGAGCAGAGTGTGAAGGTTCAATTATCAGGGTAAG
>JAHUTJ010001210.1:0-21235 GCA_036250325.1 Characodon lateralis
TTTCACATTGTCCACAGCCCAAGATTTGCGCTCCTTGCACCATTGAAACCGACGTTTGGCATTGGCATGAGTGACCAAAGGTTTGGCTATAGCAGCCCAGCCGTGTATATTGACCCTGTGGAGCTCCTGACGGACAGTTCTGGTGGAAACAGGAGAGTTGAGGTGCACATTTAATTTTGCCGTGATTTGTGCAGTCGTGGTTTTATGTTTTTTGGATACAATCCAGGTTAGCACCCGAACATCCCTTTCAGACAGCTTCCTCTTGCGTCCACAGTTAATCCATGAGTTAGCCATGAAACCTCCCACACTGTTTCAGTTTCATTGTCCAACCCCTGTATATGCTTCCTGTGTGACCCAAGCAGAGGCAGACGGGATCCTAATTGATTCTGCTCCGTATTAATGCTGTTCTAATCTGCTGTAATCTTGTTAGGGCTGATCAGCAGGACAGCTGATGTGAGCACTCAGCTCTTTATGCACTTAAATGGAACCTCAGCTTTGATACTGCCCCAAAGTGTCAGCTTTGTAGGTTTCACAGGATAACGATTCACTCACAGAGTTTCTGTTTTCCCCTTCCTTTCAGCTCACTGTTTCAGTGTGTAAGAACATGCACGGTTATCAGCTTAGCCTGACTCATCCTCAGTCCACCATCTATCAGCTGGAGATGTTCTCCTTTGAACTGATTTGTACTTTTTCTCAAATTGAAAAATTGCCCTCATACACGGTGTTGGCAAAAATGTTGTGCTTCAGCTCCAAGATCTTCATGCCATTGTTTCGTTCTTCTTCAGACCGACCCAGATGGCCTGTCGGTGCTCCAGCAGCTCGGCTTGGACCAAAACTCGGACTTCTCGGACACTAGCGTGCAGCAGTGCCTGGATGAGCACCGCGAGAGGATCCGTAGGGAGATCCGCAAGGAGCTGAAGATCAAGGAGGGTGGGGAGAATCTGCGCAGGGCCATCACAGACAAGAGAAAAGCCCAGCAGGTGGACTCGCAGCTCCGCAGCTCCAAGCGCAAGCTGGAGACCCTCCAGGCTCAGCTGCAGGAGCTGGATGCACACATTGTTGTCAAGGGCCCAGATGACAACAAAGGTGCAGTAAATACCAGGGCGATCCCACTGTGGGGTGACACAACACCTGTGACTCACTTTATTAGATTCTGTATTTACTGAAAGTACTGCTAAGTATTATAAAAAAAGAATCCATCACATGCTCCTCTAGATCTATCTTTTCCTTTAAAATTACCAGATAGGTTTAAAAGCATGATTTAACTTTATTTTCAGTGTGTTTTTGGAAGACATTGTTTTCAGCACATTTCCAATTATTAAAAGCCAAACAGGTTATCCCAGCAGGTATTAATTGTTGCCCCTGCTGGTCATCACTGGTACTCACATTTAAGGCCATTTAGCTGTGGCCTCACATTTTACGCTGAATATATGAATTCATAAGTGACTGTTTTATGAGGGAAAATCAGTGTTAAAATAAAATTTTTACTCAAGTTGTAGGTATTATGTTCATTATTTTTCATAAGCCCAAGTATGCATAAATCCCATTCATTAAGTCCAGTTTCTGTAACAGATCAGAACCTGGACTGGTCTAGTAACCTGACCATGTGTCTGCTCTCCTTCCCAGATACCACGAATTCTCCGGGCTCAGTCAACCGGACCTCGACCAATCAGCACCGGATTGCAGCTTTGGAACGGCAGCTAAATATTGAGTTGAAGGTCAAGCAGGGAGCAGAGAACATGATCCCAATATACGCCAGTGGGGGTACCAAGGTACTCACCTCACTTAACGTTCTGTCCATTTTCACATCTACAGTGCTGTGAAAAGATATTTTTCCTCACAAATTCCTTGTGTTTTTACTTTTTTTTGAACTTACATGTTTTAATTTTTAATATCAGACAAAATGAGCCGAGTAAATACAAAAAGCTGTTCTCAAATGATAATTTTCACTTGCCACTTGCCTGATTTTTGCCAGATATAGATAATCACTTGAATAGAACCTGACAGCATGAAGTAGGCTCAAAGATCTTAAAAAGGAACATGTCGTGCCCTGATCTAAAGAAACACAAGAAAAGGTTACAGAGCCATTTCTAAGGCTTTGGGGTCCATAGAACCACATTGAGAGCAACTATCAACAAAATCGAGAAAACATGGAACACTGGTAAACCTTCCCGGGAACGGCCGGCCTAATCAAAAATCTATTCTATGGGAGAGATCCAAGGGTCAAAACCACTGCAGAACCAAAAGAACACAAATAACCATTTCATATTTGTCAAAAAACACATTTGCCTGTTATATCTGGGGTAAAACGGTTCCAGACAAACACGGTGGTGCTTGCGTGGTGGTCTGGGTCAGGACCTGTACAACTTGCCGAAATTGATTGAAAAAATTCTGCTCCACAAGAAAATCCTGTGGGAGAAACTTAGACCATCAATTTGTGACCTTATACTCAAGAGCACTTAGGTCAAGCAACAGGACAATGATGCACACCAGCAAGCCCAACTCTGAGGGCTCAAAGAAGAAGGTTTTAGAGTGGTCTAGTCCAAGGTGGGACTTAAATCTGATTGAGAAGGTGTGGGCGCTCATGCTCTAAACCCTTCAGTGTGGCTGAATTGAAGCAAAAAGCAGAGTGAGCCAAGATTCCTCTGCAGTGATTTAAAAGACTCATTGCTAGTTACTGCAAACACTTGATGGCAGTTGGTTTAGGGAGCCAATTTTCCACATCTGGTCAAGAGGAGTTGAAAAACTTTTTGAAGCTGCGTTTGCTTTATAAAATTCAGTTTGATTATTGGTAACAAAAAGGCAAGAACAACATAAATCTGTATAGATGCACATACTTTTTCACATCTCTGTATATCAGAATCACCTGGCCGTTCTAACACCTAATCTGTGCTGGTGTTTTTATGATCCTTTGCAGGACAAGAAGCTTCTCCAGACAGCTCAGCAGATGCTGCAGGACAGCAAAACAAAAATCGATATCATCCGCATGCAGATCCGAAAGGCCATGCAGGCCACCGAGCAGTCCGATGACAACCAAAGTACCCGCTTTGGTTTTTATTTTGATTCTCTTTTAAGCTTTAGCCTCTCTTTCATCCCACCTGTCACCCTTTAGACACGGAAACTCTGCATATTTTATGACACGAGTGGTAATCGATCAGTCCTTGCTTCAGATCTTTACATTGTTCAGTGAAAAACACACACACACACACACACACATATATATATATATATTTATTCACATTGTCCATTACATCCCTCTCAGGTTAAAGCCTTATTGATGTTCCTCCATCCCCTTGATGTTGCCCAACAACTAAAAGCCATGCCTCATTTAGCTGAGGTTAGAGAGGAGGCAGGGCAGACGCAGGGGGCCAGGAAGGGAGACTGACTCACAGATGGCAGCAGAGAAGGATGAAGGAGAGAGGAAACAGAGAAGGCACATTCAAAGTGTTGTTGTGGGATATTTGGATTTTCAGCATGTCATCCAGCATTTGAACATATATTTGTGAAACAATCTCAGGAAGTAAGCATGTGCCATCTGACAGCAGCCCCTTAGGTTATATTCATGCAGAATACAGATATGATTCACAACAGTTTTAACAGTCTTAACACTGTGGCTTTGGGATTTACATTTTCAAAATATGTTCTTTCATTCTCCAAAAGCTGCAGATGAGGTTATGTTTGCAAACTTTTCCAGCTACAAGAACTGTGGCTCCAGATTTGTGAGCTGAAACCAAAAAAATGGCCCCATTGGTGGATATCTCAATACGGGGTGTGCAGAACCAGTTTGGTGATGGATTTCAAAATAGGACCAGTTCAAAGATTAAAATTGGACGGGTGAGAGAAACAAAGCTTGTTGGTAGAAGACATGGTGGAAAAATCAAAGCAATATGGAAAAAATATCAGGTAATCCTTCAAAACAAGAGAAAAAAAATCAACTTAGAGATGCAATGATCAGAATTTCCTAACCAGTTTCTGTAAAGCAATGACCTTCTGGTCCAAGTTGTTGCAAATTCCGATTTCTCTTTTAAAAACTATAATTACCAGTGGTTTAAAGTGTGGGCGTTCATTAATTCCAATTAAAACAGGACCAAACGTTGTGTTACACTGTGTGTGAGAGAGCAGTTGCTGTAAAACAGGGCTGGACTACTCGCAAACAGAAACACAATGATTAGGGAGTTCATGTACTAATAGTGTGGTTAAAACTACTTCAATGTAAATGGCAGCCTCCCTGTGTGTTCCTAAGAGAATGTAGATGCATGTTCTTGAACAGACCGGGGTTTAAAACTTAAAGGAAAAAACAGAGCAACTACTCCCTCCAGCCTTTCTGGGCTCTGTTGAAAGAGCTTCTGGTTCAGTTTGTCTCTTTGTCGCTGCATCCCCATCCAGGTATGAATGATGTCTGGCAGCTCACTGTCCTTGTTGACTAAATCTGATATAAATTTAAGTGAAAAATGCCCTAAAGCTCATGATAGGACCATAAAGGAAGACATTTAAGTAAATGCCATCATCGCAAAATTCAGCAATAATATCGGAATTGTATGTTTTGCTAATATCATGCATGGGGATGTTTCAAGGCCTTTTATATAATTCTGATCTATCCAGACACAAAGTTACTTCATCTTTAAAACTTTTATTTGGTTACATGCTTCTTTTAGTTTGTGCTTGGGATCTTGCAAAGCTGATTTCTAAGCTGTATTTATGCCATATAAAGTATTTATAATTTTTTCATTGAAAAGTTCCTTTTTCATATTTTTGCAACATGACGTGGTGATCTGCACAGCTTTATAGCTTGTGTTGAATTTTATCCTGTTCCAACATACCAAAATTTGTCAGATATATTAACTGTAAAATGCCGCTTATGTTAGTAATCTTATATAGAAATTAGTGTCATCTAGCTGCAAAAAATACAAATTGCACCCAAGTAAATGCATTTTATAATTTTTTTTGGGACCCCTTCAGTATTTAAATTAAAGTGTGAAGCAAAATGTTTTTCTTCTTAGTTCCTATTTCTGCAGTTTCTGCTGGCATGATTCCCCACCGCATGTATCTGTAATGTTGACCATATGCCCTAACCCCTGTCTCCCAGGTAAGCCGGACCTGTGTGGGGCGGAGCTGCGTGTGGAGGAACTTTGGCATCACTATCGCGTAGAGCATGCCATGGCTGAGGGAGCCAAGAACATGCTGAGACTGCTGGGTGCTGGAAAGGTCCAGGATAAGAAGGCCATCGCTGAGGTCAGAGAACAAAGCCCGCCTGAGACGGCTTTAAATGTGAAGATCAGTTCAGTCGAACAAATAACTTTTGGGATTTTACGAGACAAACAGCTAAACATTACTATGGAGGGAAATCAGTTCAATCATAGTGACAGATTGAAATACAGTTATATAAATTCAGTTTCTAATGCCAGTTAGTAAAACCTTTTCTACATAAGGAACTGTTCAGGGTAAATTAAATGAGCTGCTTTTGTCTTCAAAGTAGATGCATAAAGACAATCAAAAATGGAAAAAAATGTATTTTTTCCCATGTGTTTATCAAAGAAAACTCAAAAGGTTAAAGTGCCTTGTGAAAGTATGTAGTAATCACAAACTTCAGGATGTTTTTACTCTAATTTCATGTGATAGACCGACACAAAGTGCCTAATGTTGAGGGGAGGAAAATAATATATGGACATACGTCATTAGGAGGATCTGTTTTTTTTGGGAACAAAATATCTTTAAGTTGCGGTTGTCAGTAAAACTGAAATAAAACGACTTATCGGATTTTTTCTTGGCACGTTATTAAATCACTGAATGACCTGTACCGACCCTTGACCCAGTGGTTGCAACCAGAAAGGACCGAGTTAAAGTTCTCCTTGTCCCAGTTCTGTGATATTCCTTTTGGTCTATCAAATAAAATCCTTATAAAATACATCGAGGTGTGTAGTTATAATGAAAAGACCCCAGAGGTGTGAATACTTTTTAAAGGCAATATATGTGAGAGCCTTTTTATTCAGTTATTTAGTTCCAGGAGTTGAATTGATATTGAGTGGAGGTGGTATCATGGTTTGGGCTTTGTCAACCTAACCACAGACTTGAACTAGCTCACCGTTATGTTTATTGGCACTACTCCTCCAAGGTCAAACAGTGAGATCATTTTACTGATTGATCTCTTGCCCCTCTGTGCCCTGCAGGCCCAGTGTGGTCTGAGCGAGTCATCTCAGCGTCTGGACCTCCTCCGGTGCTCCCTGGAGCAACGGCTCCAGGAGCTCCCAGAGGATCATCCCAAGGCCTGTCTCATCAAGGAGGAGCTGGTGTTGGCCTCTTCCTCAGCGTTCAGCTCCCAGCATAGCAACCCATATGTGCACAACCAGTATAGCACGCTGAGCAAACCGTCGCCACTCACAGGTAGATGCAGCAGACACTAACAGACCTCTCAGTTCGGGCCTTAATGTTCTGTAAGTGGAGGTGTTTATGAAGTGTTCTTCTCTTTTCAGGCACTCTTCAGGTTCATCTTCTCGGCTGTGTGGGGCTGCTGGACGTTGTTCCAGGACGGAGCAGGGGGACCCAAGTGGTCCTTCCTTCTTTTTCTCAGACCGATGGGCGCTCCTCATTTAAACTGATTGGCCTCTATAGCCGCAGCACCAGCAGCATGAGCCTCAAGCTCCCCAGCAAGAACGACGAGCTCTCCTGTAAGGATCCCAACTCTACTTTACTGTTAGATTTGCTTTAGCTCAGGTACAAACAGGTCTTTATATGCACACACAGATAGGACAACCCAACAAATAAAGATAACTTTAGCTTCAGACTTGCAGAAAAGTAACTTTAAAGTAAGATGACCAGGCATTAAACAAACAAAACCAGAACTATAGATGACAGAAAAGCATACAATTACATTTATTGGCACTTTTGGTAAAGATGTGTAAAAAGCCCTAAAATAAATTCAGTTGTTTCTTGTTCCAGGTTCCTAGTAAGAGTTACAGATGTCACAATTTCTGGTACCACCGTTGTCAGTGCTCTGTACAGCCTCCCTTTGCCAATAGAAAAGCACATGTTCTCCTATGACAGTAATAGGGATCTTTGACCGTTTCTGTTCGCACAATCACTCCACATGGTCCAGATTCATCTCTGATACTGTCTTCTCTTCAGCTCACCTCACAGCTTTTCTGTAACATTTAGATCTGGGTACTGTAATATCCATGACGACATATTTTAAGTTCACTGTTGTTGTTTTTTCTTCTTTTTGTTTTACAGACTTTTATTTAAAATCTGCCTGTATTTTGAGAAGTTCTCAAGGCCTTTCGAAGAGAATCAGGCCCAGACCATCACAGATCCTCTATCATGCTGAACAGGAGACATGCTTTTCAACATATTTATGTTTCATGCCAAACCCACCCAGTGTTTGCTGTAAAACTCTCAGTCTAGTCTCATCTGACAACAGCACACAGTTACAGTCCCAGAATTGATCAAACTCTACATATTTAAATTGTGATGGTAGGACAGAGAATGCTTCTTCTGGCATCACTCCCTTACCATTCTGCTCACTGTGCATGGTGGTCCGATAAATATGGGTCTATGTTCAGCTTAGCGCCAATGGCTAAAACAAACAGGCCTCTTTGTCACATCATATTGATTCCCCAGGGAAACAGAAAGTATTGATCACTAATGAGAAGATCCTATTTATCCACTTTTAAAAAAAGTATAAATGCTGAATTTATTTTAAAGAAATTGATAGGTATACCGAAAACCAGGCCGCCAGTGATTTATTAAAACCAATTATTTCATAACATGGGCTTTTCCCCCCATTAAATAAATGTACTCAAACTAAAGGTTGGATTTTTCTCATTTTTACAGTGTGAGTTTTTTTTAAGGCTTTTTATCCATCTTTCCAGGGGGTACCAATAAATAGCACTGTAACAAAGAGGTGTGTACAGCTGGGAAGAAACAAGAACAGTTGAAAAAAACTGAAGAGACAGAAAGAATCTTCACTATTTGCCAAAACCGGAATAAGATTTCAAATAAGCTCTTCTTAAAGGTTGTGTTAACTTGGACACATGTTTGATTAAACCATTAAACAAATTTACAGCGGAGGTGAGCGCAGTGCTGAAGCTGGAGAACACTGTGGTGGGACAGACTCCTTGGAGAACAGTGGGAGAGCAGGCCTGGGACCACACCTTCATCGTAGAACTGGAGAGAGTAAGACTTTCCAAACATTTGTTGTGTTTAGAATAAAATTTATTAGAAATGTGCTGTAAATATGTAATTATAAGTTGTTTTAAAGCTGTTGCTAGGTGATTAAAGAGAAAGTTACACAGTGTCATGTCCTGGCTTTAGTCCCGGGAGATGGAGATAGCCGTGTACTGGAGAGATTATCGCTCCCTGTGCGCCCTGAAGTACCTGAAGCTGGAGGAGTTCCTGGACAACCAGAGACACCAGGTCCAGCTGGAACTGGAGCCACAGGGGCTGCTTCTGGCTGAGGTGTGGCTCAACTCAGCATCACATGAGCAAATTCTGTGGCGCAACATTGGGTTTAACTTGCTTAAATATGTAAATGTCTCCAGGTTACCTTCTTCAATCCAGTCATAGAGCGAGGTCGACGACTGCAGAGACAGAAGAAGGTCTTTTCTAAACAGCACGGTGAGTTCATGTGTGCACATCCAAACTGCTCACTGACAGTGTTTTCACTCATGAACAATGAAATGTTCCATAGACTTACTATGGAAGAAAACACCAGGATTCCCAGTAAACAAGTTGATTCTAGTCAGACTGGTGTGTTTTTTAGGTTTCAGCAGCCACTCCACTCCTGTTCGTTCTGGACACAGTTCACCTTCTGGTGTGCAGTGTGGCACCAGGCTCAAACCAGATGGATATTCAACAGTCAGAGGAGTAGACCTGACTTTAACCTTGAAAATACACATTTGACCTAATGTAGACATGATTTATGGCTACATCTATTTATTACCCTCATTATGTGTTTCGTCTAAGATTAGACAACGGAAAACTGGTCTGAAAGTGGTATTAGCTCATAATCAGAAATAAAAATTCATGAGGTACACAAAAAAGTCTTTAGGTCACAAACAATGCCAGAAAGCATAAGCCAAAACCCAAAGATGGCTTTATATGATTCAGTATTAAAGGTTTCATTCTTTTTTCAGTTGCGCTGTTACAGTAATTTGAGTTTGAGTGTAAAAACATGGAGACAGTGGTGATAGTGTGATGAGTTATTAACTTATTTGTAATGTACTGGCAGATGGAAACAACCCACATTTTATTCTAAAGTGTTTTTTAACATTCAAGCTGCCGTCAATCATTTGTTCAGCCTGAGTCAGAACTGCAACAGGAATATTATAACATTATTGTTATCACTGCTATAATAACAGTATGACTAGTACACATGAAAGGATCTGGAATTATATAAATATGATTTGCAAGATAAATATGATAAGTAATCAGGAGGTTCAGACCTTAAGACCAGTTTTCATGGGCATATCAGTACAATCCAGCTTGTTAGAAGCCTAACAAAAGCTTATATTGACCAGGTGAAAATGAAGTTATCTGTTACAAGTTTATTTTAAATCTGTCCAGTCATCTGTAGAGCTGGTTTGCAGCTCTGTTTAATTTAAAGGTTTAATAGTCCAGAAGGGTTTGAGTAAAGACACTATCTGACCTGGACCTTCAGAGGCACATAAAGACGGTAAAAAGGTCGGCCTATTATCTAAAGAACATCTCCAGGAATAAAGGACTAATGTCTGAGCTGGACCTTGAAAAACTAATTTATGGCTTCATCTTTAGTAGATTGTACTTGAACTCCTCCACTTGGGGAGTTCCTGCCTCATGTGGAGAAGTTCAAGTATCTTGGGTCTTGTTCACGAGTGACGGGAGAATGGAGCAGGAGATCGACGGATCGTTGCAGCTGCCGCAGTAATGGGTACGCTGTGCTGGTCCGTTGTGGTGAAGAGAGAGCTGACCCGAAAATTGAAGCTCTAGATCTACGTTCCTACTCTCATTTATGGCCATGAACTTTGGGTCATGACCAAAAGAACGAGATCCCGGATACAAGCGGCTGAAATGAGCTTCCTCCGTAGGGTGGCCGGGCACTCCCTTAGAGATAGGGTGAGGAGCTCGGCCATCCGGGAGGAGCTCAGAGTAGAGCCGCTGCTCCTCCACATTGAGAGGAGCCAGTTGAGGTGGCTCGGGCATCTATACCAGATGCCTCCTGGACGCCGTCCTCAGGAGGTGTTCCAGGCACGTCCCACCAGGAGGAGGCCCAGGGGACGGCCCAGGGGACTATGTCTCTCGGCTGGCCTGGGAACGCCTTGGGCATCCCCCGGAGGAGCTGGAGGAGGTGTCTGGGGAGAGGGACGTCGGGGTGTCTCTACTGAGTCTGCTGCCCCCGCGACCCGGTCCAGGATGAAGTGGAAGACGACGACGAAGGACAATCTTTAGCAGAATTGATTACTGCAACAGTGTCTACACAGGTCTGCCTAAAAAGTCGATCAGACAGCTACAGTTGATCCAGAACGCTGCTGCCTCACTAGAACTAAGAAAGTGGAGCACATCACCCCGGTTCTAAAGTCCCTACACTGGCTCCCTGTATCTCAGAGAATAGACTTTAAAATACTTAAAACATATTTGTTTAGAGTGGCCTTTGACTGTGCCATCTAAACATTATTAAGTTTTCAGTCCAACTTTCCTTCCATTTTCTTATCAATTATTTTATCATAATTTTTCAATAATTTTAATCTTTTTTTATCATTTTAATTATTAATTTTTATTCTCCTAATAATTTGTGTTAGTTAATTATTTCATTACCTTTATGCCACTATAATGTACTTTTCCTATTATGTCTCTTTTTCTTTTTTTTCATGTACTGCACTTTGAATTGTCTTGCTACTGAAATGTGCTATAGAAATAAACTTGCCTCGCCTTACTCATAAAATGTTCAGCTTTTGGGTGTTTTCTCTCAGAGAGATCATGAACATTTCTAAAAAAAAAGCAGATGCAGGAAACACAGCAGCCTTACTGGCGTCACCTCTTTCAAGCTGCCAGAGGTGCATCTCACTGTACGCTGATGACATTTGCCTGTTTTTGACAAGTTGTGTGTTGTGTTTCAGGCAAAGCTTTCCTACGTGCCCGTCAGATGAACGTAGACATTGCCACCTGGGTCCGCCTGCTGAGGAACGCCATCCCCAGTGGAAGCAACACGCCCGCGTATACACCCAGCTTCGCCAGCAATACGCTCACACACACCACGGGGTATGGAAATGATTTACCTGAAAATTGGTCAGTTAATCTGAAGAATGTTACATTGAAAGTCAAAATAGTTAACAATGTTAACCCCTGAAAAATTTGTTGTGTATGACCTTCAAAAAGTAACAGTAACTGTGCCACACCCACATTCTTTGTTGTTTTGTGCAGAGAAATCTCTGTGGAGAAGTTGAATTTGGACAGTGATTCTCCTCTGAAAGCTGAGACCCAGAAAGACGTGGTGGACGCCCCTGCACCCTTGGTGAGTTATACGAATGGCAACAAGCATGAAAGGAAGCAGCCTTAGGATTTTCAGGCATGGGACATCTTGAAGGGTATCATCTTACCTCGCTGTTCACTTCCAACCTGCCACCTTTGTTATGGAGACAGTGCTCCAGTCACAGAGGCTGCAAGGGAACCTAAGAGAGGCCCAGAGAGGGAAGAGACAGAACAGGATGAATATCTGAGGGGTGAAATCTGAGGCACCTTTAGCCAGAGTTAATCTGATTGTAGGGGGGTTTAATTTTATCAAGTGCAAATCTATTTGTGTTCCTCCATATGAGGAACTCAGGGTGAGGAGAAGCACAAAGACATAAACTAAAGTAGGGAAAGAGCATAAAGGTTTAAAACTTAAAGATAAATCAGCAATATGCTAGACCCTTAAGATTTGTTTAAGTGAGAAAATAAATCCCTAACAAAACAATTTTAGGTTAGCAAAGTTGAATACTATTTATGTTCTGTAACTTTTTTATTCACTTAAGGAAAACTTTACTTTTGAAAATTTTAGAATCCGATGTCAGATGTTTTATTTTTTAAACAAAAGAAAATCACACAGATATGAGAACTGAACATCGGGGCTTTTTGGCTAATTGACAAATCTGACACAATAAATTTAATAACTTTCTGTAATTCACACAGGGTCAGATATTTACAGACATCCCCACTAATGTGTGGATAAACGTCCTTTAGCAGGCGGCACCTTGAACACTTTATTTCTTATGTGATCAACAAGGTTCCGCCATAAGTCTTTCTGGGATATCTAAGCACTCTTCTTATCATACTCAGTAAAAGTTATTTAAAACACTTAGTTTCCTGGTAAGAGCTCAGCTTTTACTATTTACATAGTCCATAAACTTTCAGTTTGGCTGAGAAGCTTAGGCCAAGAAGCCTACTGTTAGTCTGTTTTATCCTTTCCTAAAGCTGTTTTGATGTTTGTTTGAGACCCAAATGTGTCCAAGTTTCATGTGACCCAAACTGTCACCCAAACAAGAAAGGAAGTTGGTCATTCAAATAACCAGCAAGGCTGCCTTGAGCTGGGCCATTGTCCACTGTTATTTTTTTCTTCGTTCACTTTTGACATCTGGGCCGACCAATGAGAAAAACGCAACACATTCAAGGTCGACTGAACTTTGTAGCCTCCAAGATTAATAAGCCAGTTTCTTTTTCTGAATAAATGTTTTATTGTCAGATAAAACAAGATTGAGCTGTTGACAAGAATTTTTCCTTTGGAGCTTTTTAAACTTAATACTGTAATAACTTTGAAGCAAGGCGGTGGCAGCATCATGCTGAGGGTCTGTTTTGTTGCCAGCTCTGCTATTGCATTGCACCAAGTGGGTTGAATATTTAAGCAGCGGGCCTCAGCTCAGCAGCTACTGTAGATGGTTGGAATACAATGAGGTCTTCCAACTGAACGATGAGTCCTAGGCCTCTGCTAATGAACAAACTGCATTTATTTGAAACACCAGAGAGACTGAATGAGAGGGGCTCAAGCAGAGTCTGAGGGCCTGTGACAGATGGTGCGTTCAGTGGGGCTGAAACATTATGGCATTAATTACGCTGATGTTTTTAGACTGCTAATTAACCAGGAGTGGGGAGGACAGGAAGGGGGGAAAGCTGTGTTTGTCCTCTATGCAGTCTGTTTCTTTATTTTACCTTTGTTTCACTTTCACCCTGCTCTCTTTTTCATCTGAACAGGAGCAGACGCCTGTCATTGAGCCCCCGCCAACGCCTGATGTTCCCGCTCAAGACCGGCAAACCAGATCGCTGTCCCAGAGCTCTTTACGCAGGTGCAGAGACACGAAAGGACCTCCCACCATCCTCTCTTCCTGTGTCTTTCTCACCTACAATGCACACATGATCCAAACACACTCCTCATAACACTTCGCAATGTGAGATCAGGAAAACGCCCACCCACACAGTATGAACCTGTGTTAGGCTGCAACACCTGTTAATAAGTAGGTAGGGCTGCAGCCCACTGCCTACGGACAGGGCAGTAATTTATTATTTATACAACAGAAGCTCCTTGCAGGAAATTTACTTCCAATCAAAAAGGTGCTGGAGTCTCCAGCAGGTATGCAGCAAGAAAATAACCCAAAAGTCTGTTTATGTCCTACCTGTGTCGTACCTGTTGATAATCCTGTTGATAAGTTTTTTTCCCCTCTGCTTCTTTAAAAGTACTTCTATGACAAAATTGATTTAAAGGCAAAAGAGACGTGAGCTGGAACCGTTCAGGTGCATATCAATAAATCAGAATATTATAAAAAATAGAATTTATTTTATGAATCCCTTTTTAAAAACCCAAATTCATATATTAAGTTGATTATTTACCTACAGAGAGATATAATTCAATAATTAATTAATTATTTGACTGATAATGCCACACAGCTGATGCAAATTCTAAAATTAATTTTCTTCAAAACAATTTCATTACATAGGACCAATAAAAACAGATTTTTAATGCAGAAATGTTGGCCTACTGAAACGTATGACCATGTATTGTTCAGTATATGCATTCAGTAATTGGATGGGGCTCGTTTTGCATGAATTACTGCATCAATGTGGTGTGCTGTGCTGAGGTGTTAAGGATGAGTTTAATAGCTACCCTCAGCCTGTCTGCATTATTATCTCTGGTGTCTCTGCAAAGATTCTCCATAAAGTTCAGATCAGTGAGTCTGCTGTGGCCAGTCAGCACAGTGATGCCATGGTTATTAAGCCAGATGTATCTGCATGTCGCCCTTCTAGTAAAGACTGAACCTGTTTACAGATCATGCTGTTTAATGAGTCACAGATGCATCCGTCATCATTGTGCTATTATGCTAAAGCAACTCTGATTCTTTTAGTTTCTCTTTGTCTTAAATTTTCCTCACATTCTCTCCCATTTTTCTCCATCACATATATTGTAAAGAGCAACAGGGTGTGCAACTGCAATAACTGTCCCTCCTGAAATGTGACTGCTGAAAGATATGCAGCAATATGAGATTTTGCCTCTGTAATAAAGTCACTGAAGATTGGTTTAGGAATATATTTTAGTATTAAATTGGAGCAAGGAAAAATATTTCCAAATTTTATTCCTTATCCAGTTCTCTAAAAGTTTTCTTCATCAATCTATTGTTAAACTCCAAGTAATCTGTTTAGGAGTGAAACAACGTTTCTCTGGAAATTAGACTTCAGTATTTTTCAGGTCTCATTAAATGTGGTAGATTAAAATGGAGAATGGAAAAGTATTTATATAATTACCAGATTTTATATTTCCAGAAAAATTTCCAGTTCACAGGGAACTTTAGTGTTCCTACTTTAAAAATGGGATAAAAGGGTCTGACTACTCTGGCCTAGTTTAGATTTTTGATGTGAGATATGTGAGAACCCTGGGAACAGTTTCTGTAAACATGATTAACTCTGTTTCATGTTGTGTTTCTCTCAGAGCCAGCAGAGGTCCTCTGTGTTTGCAGGACTTCAAGTTGATTGCAGTTCTCGGCAGGGGCCACTTTGGGAAGGTACGGCCCCCTATCCTACATCTGTTACTTCAAAATGTGCAACTATTTAGCTCACTGAAGCTTCTAAAACCTAAACCTACCCACTTATTACCTACAGGGCCTTTTTAACTTTTCTTAAAAAGCTGTAGTATTCTCCCCCTTTTACTCCGATACCCCTAAATAAAATCTAATGCACCCTATTAAAATGTAACCTTGTGCAACACTAAATTCTTTTATGCTGCATCTGATTAAAGTTATCTTTATGTGCCCTCAGGTGTTGCTGTCAGAGTATAAAAAGACCGGCAGCCAGTACGCCATCAAAGCCCTGAAGAAAGGAGATATTGTAGCTAGGGACGAGGTAGAGAGGTAACTATGTTTTACCACACTCAAGCACTTGACTCACACCGTATTTCCGCTGCATAAACATATCCCATTCACCTTGCCTTCCACCCCCTCCACTCCTCTGTCCGTCTCCAGTCTGATGTGTGAGAAACGGATCTTTGAGACCGTCAACAGCTCCCACCACCCCTTCCTGGTCAACCTGTTTGCGTGTTTCCAGACCTCAGAACACGTGTGTTTTGTCATGGAGTACACGGCCGGAGGAGACCTCATGATGCACATACACGCCGACGTCTTCTCTGAGCCACGGGCTGTGTGAGTTCTGCTTCTTGCTGGATAAGTGGAAGAATTAAATGGAGTGGTTCATGCTGTAGCTTGGTTTGGTTACAAAGCTCTCCCTGTCTTTGTCTAATATACAGGTTCTACTCAGCCTGTGTAGTCCTGGGTCTGCAGTTCCTTCATGACCATAAGATTGTATATCGGTGAGTACTTGGCTGACACACTGCTTGCATTGGTGGTAATATGAGTTTACTAATTTATCAACACTAGCTATAATCCCACTCCCTGCTCTTTATTAGGGATCTGAAACTGGACAATCTGCTCCTTGATACGGAGGGTTTTGTGAAGATAGCTGACTTTGGGCTCTGTAAAGAAGGTTGGTGCTTAAGATCAATATTTCACCTTTAACGTTTCCACACTTTGTCACTTTACAACCCGAAACCTTTAGAGTATTTTCTTGGGATTTTATTTTCTACTCAAACACAACCTAGAGGCACAAAGGTGGTGTACAAGAAAAATTATTTATGGATTTTTTTTGATCAAATAAAAATCTGAGGTATGGCATGCATCCTGCCCGTTTTACTCTGATACCCCTAAAAACACTGTGCAAACAACTGACTTGAGAAGTCACCTGTGTCTTTTTCAATGCTTCCTTCAAACTTTAGGTGACAAACTGTGGAAAAAAAATCCAGGGGGATGAATACTTTTCAAACCGACTGTATCCACAACACTACACCTGCTGCAGCATTATACTCCTCTTTGTTATCCCCTCTTTAATGTCCTATTGCTCACCTTTAACAACGGTTTTTCCTTCCCAAGGCATGGGTTATGGAGACAGAACCAGTACTTTTTGTGGTACTCCCGAGTTTCTGGCCCCCGAGGTTCTGACGGACACGTCGTATACCAGAGCAGTCGACTGGTGGGGGCTCGGGGTACTCATCTATGAGATGTTGGTCGGCGAGGTGAGTACACCGGGGCTGTTCTTCAATGTCAGAGAGATCCGTGGAACCTGCAGGGAGGAACATAAGGATTATGCAAAAACTTAAAACAGAAGTTTGTGTCAAATCTCGCCTACCAGTGTCTCATCGGAGCATAATACTGTAGCTGTCTAGATAAAACAGCTAATATCAATAACTTCATCAATTTAGTTTTTGTAGTATAGTCTTTTGATATGCCATCTTCTTCTAACAAGCTTACTGTGGTGTTAATAAAGCCACCAAGAAGCTGGAAATACAGTGAATATTTAGAAAGTTTGGACAGCGCTCATCTCAATCTGACTAATCAGAAAAAAACAAATGTATCATTTCATGTATCTTTTCTGCTGCTGAAGTTGTGTTTAAAGCTGTATAACTATTTCTAGGCACCAGCTGTTAACCCTGGTGGTGGCAGCGCCATGCTTTGGGCCTGTTTCACTCCCAGTGGTGTAGGTGCTTAGAGGGAAGCGAAGGGAAGGTGAAGGAGTACCTCCAAATCCTTCAACTTTACATCAAGTCCATAGTTAGATGGTTGAAAGATGGACTCCTTTGAATTTTCCAACAGGACAATGACCCAAACACACACCAGAACTGGTTTTGGAATGGACACAGAAGGGTTACGTTAAGCTTTCTCCAATGACCTCAGTCATAGTATATATTTCTGGACTTTGCTTAAAATTTCAGTCTATCAAAGTTGGCCAGAAGCTTGTTGGAAAAACAGCAATTCAGATAAATCATTAAAAGCCCAAAATGAATATTATTTCACGCTGATAATGAATATTTATAAACTTTTAAGACCCAGGATTTTTACAGTGGGACCTGATTAATGTCTCTATTAAGAAGTGAATGATTTGGGATTAAGATTACTGTTCCTTTAAAGGGGAAAAGAAAGGATTAAAGCTTTGTAATTTAAACATGACTTAGGCTAATCCTTACTTTTATTTGTCTTTACTTAAAGAAGGGAGGGTGTCTGAAGGACTAAAGACAGCTGCACACATTTAAGCATTGAGGAGTTCAAAATCCAAAACAAATGTTGCTGAAGATCGTTGAAATCAACGCAGCCGAAATATTAGCAGCAACGGTTTTAGATTAGTGGTTCCTAAAGTTGGGGTGGAGGCCCCTCTGAGGGTCCTTAGACACCACAAACAGGGCCCTGAGGTTGTTTTCAGACACAATGTGTAAATATGATTCCTCAGTAGCTTCTTTAGTAGCAGTGATTACTAGAAAAAACTAAATCAGTTTTCATAAATTGATACCAACAGTGTAATGCTTTTCAACAAGCTTTATCAGTATGCCTGTACAAGTTTATGAGTTGGAAGACGTTGGCAAAATGTTAGCATATAGATGTCAGCGTTGTGGCACATAGCTTGTTTACACTGCCATCTGCTGGTCTAATAGTGCCATGACCATGTCGGTCTGAGTTTCAATCAACCAACAACAAGAAAACAGGAAATGTAAGGACATGAGATCAAAACTACGTGATAAACCTCTAAAAAGTATTTATTTTTCGTTTAAAGACACATAATTGGTCTGGATGTTTATCTCTGCCCAACTGAATGAGGAAAACTAATTTACTCTCAAACAACAGACCAGTGAGAATCACAGAGGGTCAAAATTAAAAGTATCTAATTTTTTTCACCCTTGTTTGTTCAGTCTCCGTTTCCAGGTGATGATGAAGAGGAGGTGTTTGACAGTATAGTGAATGACGAGGTGCGCTACCCGCGTTTCCTCTCCACCGAGGCCATCGGCATCATGAGAAGGGTTAGACTGATATTTCTTTCTGCTGCTGGTTTTCTTTGCTTTTTTTCATATATTTAAGAAGAAAGCGGAAGTATTAGACACAGTGCCTTGCAAAAATATTCATATCCATGATCCTTTTTTATGGGTTTTTTCTTTACAACCACAAATTTCAATGGAATTTATTTAAATGTTATGTGATAGACCAGTCTAAAACCATGCATAGTTTTGCACAATTTTCTTTCAAATATTAATCTGGAAAGTGTGGATTACAAATGTCTTTAGACCTCTTTACTCTGACACACCTAAATATAATCTAGTGACCTTCAGACGTCAGAATAAATAAAGCTGTTCTGTGAATCTCTGTGAACTGCAAACCTGCAGCTATACATTACTATTAGCCAAACATCTGGTCTTTATAAAAGAATAGGAAGAAGGAATGCATTGTTATAAGAAAGCCATAAGAAGTCCCATTTGATGTTTTATTTAAGTCAGAATATATGTGCACACAGTGCAGTTAAAGGGGTATGAATCCTTGTGCAACGCTCCATATATCCTTGTGTTTCAAGGAAGTTGTCACTAAGAGTTCTGTTGGTTTCCCACAGTTGTTGAGAAGAAATCCTGAGAGGCGCCTGGGCTCTGGAGAGAAGGATGCAGAAGATGTCAAGAAACAACCATTTTTCAGAGTAAGTCTCTGATTTCTGAAGCTTTTCTGAAACATAGTCGAATGTTTTTAACAAGGTTTCTTCAAGTTTCTCGGAGTTCACTTTTAGACGTTTTAAATATTTAAATTCAAGACCTTCATGAATTACATAAAATAACAGAATAAAGAAATACTAAATGATGCTAAGCTTTAAAAGCATGAAAACAACTTTACATTGTGAATCCCTTATCCACATCTAAAACAAGTTAAACAAAGGAATGGCACCAGCAAATGTCTCAAAAAAAGTATTACAAGACGAAATGGACTAATGTTGAATGATTTCAGACTTTTTAAGATCTTAAACAGAAACGTGTAGGTAGAAGAGTTTTTATGAGTCTTAGAACCCTGTCTGTATAAACGAAAAATGTAGCTGCCTCACTAACTGATTAAAAACAACCTTTCAGAGCATGGACTGGGATGCCCTTCTTCAGAGGAAAGTCGCCCCTCCCTTCGTCCCGACCATCGCAGGGAAAGAAGACGTCAGCAACTTCGACATGGAGTTCACCGCCGAGGCTCCTGCGCTCACACCTCCCCGAGAGCCCCGCGCCCTCTCGCGGAAGGAGCAGGACTACTTCAAGGAATTCGATTACGTCTCCGACCTCTGCTAGGGCCTGGAGTCATGGAGGGGTTATCTGCCCACCATCAGCCACAGACTCTGATAGGAGATTGACAAGGGAAGGCTGACTGCTGTGCTGCACAGGCACCGTAGAACATGACGGAGAAATGAGGAGAGGATCCTTTTAACTCTGACCTCTTTCTTTGTGTGAGTGTGTGTGAGATGAATAGGACAGCTGAACTGAATGTGTGTGAACACCAAACCCAACAGCGTGTCACGCACAAGTTCTGGGCCACAGATGGGCTTCCAGATGTGGCTTTCAAAGAGGAGGGAAGCTGTGATGATAACAGACGTTTATCCAGATTATGTAAGAGATGGAAAAATCTTTTGATGGATCCTGATGAGACAGGAAGCTATTTTTTCCTCGTCTTCACTCTGGAATTGCCCCATGCTCTTGTTTTTATCCCTGCTGTTTGTCGCTGGTAACTGCGTGTTTAAATGTGAACCGTGGCCCCTCTGCCTCAGTCATGCACTACCCGTAAACCGCCACTTGTGGGCGTCAGAGGACGTAGTAGAAAGAGAAATTGCTGTTTTTTGGTGATTTGTTTTGTCAAAGAAAGGAACCACAAGTGGAAGTTTTCAAGGGATGAGCTGCTATTTGTGTGTCTGCTTAATCACCCTCCTTCACAATCGTTTCTTCCTGCTATTTTTCGGTACATAACAGATTTTTTTAAAGCATAGTTTTTCTCAGAAGGTTTTTTTTTTATTTTTTGTGATAAACCTTTATCTCTGTCTGTGTTTCTTCTTCCTTTGTCATTTGCTGATATAACTTGTAGCAGCTGTGATCCAGTAAAGATGTGAAACCAACTGTGAATGTATGTTCCTGTGTGGGGAATTTGTAGGCTGATGGGAGCTTGGAAAGTTCTCTGATTTTTGTTTATGGATAACATCCATCCACCCAGCCAGGAGTTCCGGGTTCATACACAGTCTGGAGAAGTACAAATTTCATATCATTTTCCAACTCTGTATAGTGATGGATTAAACTAAATCCAATTTAGTTTATTTATATAGCACCAATTCACAAAACATGCCATCTCATGGCAACAAAATAAATTTAATCAGACCATGCAGACTGATTCCAAATCAAGTACATACATTCAAATTGATCCTAGTTGCCAAACAATGCAGTCAAATTCAGTTTATTATTCAAATTGGTTACTTGGTGACTTGCAGCATTCACTCCTCCTGGGTGAGCATGTAGTGACAGTGGAGAGTCGCTTGCATTACTCATTGACTTTGCAGCAATCCCTCATTGTGAGCATGCATGTAGCAATAGTAGAAAGGAAAACTTGCCTTTAACAGGAAGAAACCTCCAGCAGGACCAGTCTCGTGTCAATGGTCATGACTGACTGGGGTGTTTGAGAAGACAGAGCATACACACAAAAGAACACAGAAGCACTGATCCAGGAGTACTTCCAATGTGAACAAAAAGTAAAAATCTGGGAGCTGGTTCCACAGGAGAGGAGCCTTTATAACTAAAGGATCTGTCTCCCATTCTACTTCTAGAGACTCTAGGAACCACCAGTAAACCTGCAGTCTGAGAACGAAGTGCTCTGTTAGGAACATATGGAACAATCAGATCTCTGATGTATGATGGAGCTAGATCATTAAGGGC
>JAHUTJ010001211.1:0-21222 GCA_036250325.1 Characodon lateralis
ATCAGTCTGGAAAGGGTTACATAGCCTTCCAGGTTGAGGCTTTGGGACTCCAGTAAACTACAGCGAGATGAAACCTTCCAGGAGTGGCTGGTCTACCAAAATTGCTCCAAGAGATCATTGATGACTCGAATTTCTTACCGTTTCATTTATTCTGTCTACAGATAAAGCTGGTATGTTAGAAGGAATGTCTTCAGCTCTGATGTGTAAAACATTGTTGACACATGGTGAATGAACTCCTATAATAAACCCTTCCAAATGTATTCAGAATCAGAGCTTTATTATTAAGTATGTTTGTATGCAAAAATATTTTTTCACACCAATATTCAACAGCAGCAGAAAAAACAAAACATTTACAGCAAAACTACATGAAAGCTAAAAAGCGATGACTCAGTGTATCAGCAATGATCAAAATGCACAGAAAACTAACAAAAATATCCAGTCCACATTTTATCAGCTGTAGCTTAGCTGCGAGAAGGCAGGAAAACCTGTGGATTGTTCCTTTAAAATGGAACAGGAAGTAGTTAGTAGTTGATGACGTAGAGAAGGCTGTTGACGTTTCATGTTCAAGTCAAACTGGTCAGTTCCTGTTAGGTCAACGTCATTCATAACTTTTCTCCAGAGAAACTAGTCACTATTCTAATGCATGAGAGCTAAATAGAACCCAGGAAGCAGAGGGAGCGGTTCTGGACAGACAGCTTCCTGCAGAGACCCCCCACCCCAAGGTTTTTACCATTTTAGTTTCCAGCTTTTCTCAGGCAGTCGGATTTATGTTTACAGAACGAGTTGAGAACAAATGTTAAAAACTGCTTATGACGCCGTTCTTCATGGGAACGTCCAGAGACACATTTCATGTAACTGAATAAAAGCACCGAGCATCTCAGAAATGACTGCGTCCACGTTCTAACACTCGTCATGAGAACAGCAGCCGACCCTTTCGCCGCTCCAATGTTACAGAACTGACCACAGCTTGTCCACCGACCCAGACTGTCACCATCAGCTGAAACAACAATCAAATTCAAAGTGACTTTTTAGTTTCTACTCGAGACCTTTGACCCTGACAGCTTTTTGTGTTTAGTCCAGAATTGAACCACTGATACCACGGTGACTTCTGCCACTGCAGCAGAACCCACAGAGCCCCCCCCCATGGAACAATAAACAGCCATTTTGGGCGATAAGATCACAACCAAGGACTCGTTCACAGCAGACCGACTGAACTAAGAACTGTAGCAGCTGTCTGATCACTAACAGAAGATCTCAGATCCTGCAGTTCTCTGTTGGATCTACTGGTGCTCATTTTCATTTTCTGACGTCGCCTCATTGGTTTTGCTCAGCCGACTGGAGTGAGTCCATCTGAATGCAGGCGTGTTTCTTAAGGGCTCTGGATGTCACACAATGGATATTAGCTGCTAAATGCTGGAAAAATGACCTAAAACTATTCATCATAAGGTTAAACTGTTGAGTTCGCCGGGGAGATTTAAAGTCTTCTGCAGCAACTTGTTGAATAGAGGCTGTAATCGTCCTTCACACTGGATTATTGGGATTTACATTAATCCAATTTAAACTGTTAAAGTTGCCCTAAATTTATTTTTATGATCTTTTTTATAATTAGGGGAAGGAACTGCTCAGTTTTACTAAAACCTTTATCTTTTATTATTTTGTCTGTTTTCAATATGTTAGCATTTGTTAGATTGTGGACGTAAAAACAGTCAGAAGTTGATTTTTTTGTCCATCTAATCAGCTGGTTGTTGTGGCCGGAGCTCTTGAACAGGTTTCCTCTGCAGTTGCTGAAGCTCAATGAGGAAAAGTGACGCTTCAAACTTCCACAAATCCCTGGATCAAGATGCCTGGGATCATCACTGCAGCTCAGCAGCCCTTCAAATCTCCAGCTCTGCTCCTGATTGTTCTATGCCAGAACCAGTTCCGCTGTGAGAGTGGAGAAACATGCAGGCTTTATCAGACGTGTTAAAGGACAGGAAGTGGGATTTAAAAGCAGGAAAGTTAGAGAAGAAAGAAGAACAATCTAAGGAAGATGTTCCTGCTCTCCATCAGTCGTCTAACCAGCCGCTCCGCTCAGTTTAACAGACCTCAGAGGACTCCAGGAGACAGGAGCAACCTGTAGCTTAGAGCCGGGCAGAACTGAAACAGATCCACTGAAATCCCGTGTGGGTCGCAGCTTCAGGCCAGACTGGACTTCTGCTGAAACTGATTATGGCTCCAGCTTCTGATGCTGAGTTCTCAGGTGTTTATTTAAGCTGCTTTTTTGCCTGAAGAATTTTCCACAGGTGGTGCAGGGGAAAGGCTTCTCTCCTGTGTGGATCCTCATGTGGTCGGTGACGTGGATTTGCTGTGTGAAAACTTTTCCACAGATGAGACATGCGAAAGGCTTCATGCCGCTGTGGGTTTTCTTGTGATTAGCTAAATAACTGGTATTGCTGAAAGCCTTCCCACACTGATCACAGACGAATGGCTTCTCGCTCGTGTGAATCCTCTTGTGTTTGGTTAAGTAACTGTTCTTGGCAAAACATTTTCCACAAATCGGACACGGATACAGATTCTTCTTATTTGACAGAAGGTCCGGTCTCTCACTGGGATTTCTGGTTTTCTCAGCTTTTTTCGTCTGTTTCAGGACTTTGTTCATTCTTTCCTCGTGGTTTTGATTGTCAGCTTCAGGATGGTTCTGAAAGAGGAGCTGCTCACTACTTGGTTCCGCTTTGCCGTGCTCCCTTTCATCATAATCAACAGTCACCATAATGGCATCAGTCTCCTGCTTCAGCACAAGCTCTTCATCCTGATTGGTGCAGACCTCCTCCAGTTCTCTGTTCACCTGCGCAGGTTCTGGTGCCTCCTGGTCTGGACTGGAGCTCCCCTCCTGGTCAGCAGGAAGGTCCTCACTGGTGAAGTGACGTTGAAGGCCTGGAAGAAGACGAGAGAAAACATTTTACTGTGATTCTGAGAACCTAGCAACCATCTCCCTCCATTATCTCCACCTGTAAAAAGCTTCATTTTACTAAACATTATAAAGTTTCAACTGAAACATCTCATCACCAAGAAGATGGCAACATGAGTGATGTTACCATTTAACTAACCTCAATGTTGAATAAAATCAGTGAACAAACCTGAGTAAACTGGCCCTCTGCAGGCATGGTTTAGAAGAACATAAAAGCTGCTCAGCTAAAATGGAAAGATCCAGAAAGATCTGGAAGGGAACAGAACAGAATGGATGGAGACTCAGCCAATGATCAGCTTCAGGTGTTTAGAGAAGGTCCACTGTCACCTGGGAGTACTGTAGCAATGAAGCTAGTGTGAAGCTATCAACAGGAAGGTCCCACTGTAGGAAAAACACCATGAGCTGAAGAGGTTACGGTTTCTGGCTCATGAAAGCAAGATGGGTTCTGTTTGGTTCCGGAAGCTGAGGTCAGTTTCTCATACACCCCAATCTCAAGCCACAGTACACTGAAGCATGAAGACACGTGAATGCTTCTCACAGTTGCCATCACATAGCAGGGATCAGAACGCTTGAAGAGGTCAGGCTGAGGAGGACATTGAAATGGACGTTTAACAACAGCACCCCAGAAACCAAGCTGCAGAGCTTTGGTCCACATCAACAAGGTTACTGGAGCTCAGGAGACCTTCATCCAACAGAAAACCTGTGAGGAGACGTCAAACATGCCGTTTCGGAG
The DNA here is from genome assembly GCA_036250325.1 of Characodon lateralis. Lineage (NCBI taxonomy): Eukaryota > Metazoa > Chordata > Actinopteri > Cyprinodontiformes > Goodeidae > Characodon > Characodon lateralis. The sequence goes on from JAHUTJ010001211.1 coordinate 3,681, forward strand.
GCCAAACCAGGAGATGCAGAGGAGCCAGTCACCCCGGGCCGGACAACCTGTTCACAGGACCCAGAAGTTGGTCTGCTCCATGCAGAACAGACGTAAAGCAGTTCTTAGAAACTCTGGTTCTACACCAAATATCAGCTCAGTGGTTCACAGGACAGATGAAAGGTCAACACTTCTGTGTTTTCTGTAGAGAACAGATCTGATCCATCTTCTTCACGTCTTCAAGGAATGCTCCCAGCGTGTGGGCTGGGTGATGTCAGGATTTCTGACCCTACATAATGACCAAAAATCATTCCTAAACTAATTGGAATTCATTGGAACTCTTATTCCCAATTCTGTCAAACAAGATTAAGATTTATTATGTTACAGAAAACTCAAAAATGAATTTTTCTTTTAAAAAGTAGCAGCACCCCTCAGATCAAATCCACTCCTGCTACATAGCAAGTACATAATAATAATATGAAAATCTATCATTACTGTTTGCAAATTCATCAAAGTCAGAAGTTTAACTTCAGTGTAAATATTATTACTGTAAGCCCATTTGCACATTTTTGCCAATAACCCCGATATTTACTAATATTATATATATTTATCAACCTGTCACATGACCAAACAGACACCCCTTTATTTTGCTTTCTTTTTTTAAGCCATTTAGAAGTGGAATTGCTGATTAGAACATCTGGATAATTTTCCCGCTGCAGAACCTAAGGGGTTCTTAAGGTCACGTGATGGCAGACATTGGACTTCAGGATTTTCTGCTACAGGGCAGAATTCATGGTTCGGTCAATAACAGTGAAATTCTTGGGGATCATCAAGATGTTTTTGATAAACGAGAGACAGGCCTTTGTGCTCTTTTGGGTCAGAAGCGGTTCTGGTCAGGGAACTCTCCCATGGAGGTCGTTCTTGCCCAGTCTCTCTTTCATGTTGAATCGTGTTGAATCATGACCTCTGACATTAGTTGATGCAGTGAGACCTGCAGAGGTTTTGATCTTGTTCTGGGTTCTTCTGTGACCTCCTGGATGAACCCTTGATGAGCTCCTGGTGGGTTTATTTTACTTGTAACAAAGGATAGGACCAGGAGATCAAATAGTAGATACAAATAAGTAAATTAATTAATTTGTACAAATCTTAATTGCACTCCATAGGTCAGTAATCCTGACAGCTCTAGTATTTCTTGAAAATTGTAAGAATAAATAGTTTGAATTTGCTGATTGAACTGAGTTGGGTTTGTGAAAGAGAAATGTGGATTTTACTAAAATCAGACTCCGTTTATCATCCAAGAGTTATGGTTCATTCTCTGTTCAGAAATACAACAGAAACGAGCCGAGATTTTAATCACCGACTGGAAACGCCGGAGTTCAAGCATGCGCGAATAAAACGTTTATAGCTGCAGATATAAACTATTCAGACGTTCAGAACAACAATCTTCATCTAGTTAAACCAGTGAGACACATTGTTCTGTACGGGTTCTATGGGCGGACGTGCTTATTTAGTGTGGAACATAGAAATGAGAGAAACACGTTATCAGCTTGAATTGCTAACAGTAGTTAGCATCACAATGATACGGAAATCTCACCGATTTCTGACTTTCAGACAGAAACGGATCATCTCAGGCGTTAAGCTAGTCTCGGATCCGAGCTGTGACCTCCGCAGATCGGACCCAGACCGGACCTACCTGCGGGGTTCTGGCCGGTCCGGGGTCTCCAGGTGAGGTCCAGCAGTCTGCGCTGACGGTCGATCTCCTCCTCGTACTGGACGATGGTTTTTTCCACCTGTGAGAAGATTTCTTCAGCANGCAGCAGCAGTTAGTCTCTCTCTGATAAACTCTCTCAGAGGCTGAACTGAACACATTGTTGCTGCGCAGACTCAGACTGAGCAACGCAGACAAGCTAACTATGCTAACCGCTGCACCGGAAGTTACCGAAACAACTTCCGCTATTTTCAGGGCTGATGTACCATAACCTCATTACCGCCATCTGCTGGAGAAGCCTGAAATCAAGCGAAAACTGCGCCACTAATAGCCAGTTTCCTCTGAAAGCCCTGGGATTTGTTTAACCCGGGTCAAAGGAACCCTGGACATTCGTGTTTGGTCTGTTTCTATTGCTCAGAAAGACCACGAAGCTTTTATTTAAATCAGAATAAGAAGTGAAGAAAACTGCAATACACCTTCATTCCAGCAGATGGCACTACTCCTTTACTCCGTCTAGAGGACTATTAGCTAATATATATATTTTTTTCTAAATGATAAATAATAGAAGGTGAGCAGCATTAGTTATACAGTTGATTATTTCCTTCCATTATTCTTTACGTTGCTCTGGATCCATAAGCAGGAAAAGTTTAAATCACCCTTAACGTTTTACCAACCTGCATCAGGGCAGGGTTGCTGTTTTACAACTACATGATTCATTTACAATAACTACTTACCACTGCGATAATCTATATAGATATATCTATAGAGATATATATGTGTATATGCATACTAATAACAGGTAAGTCTAGCACTCAGTGTGGACTCATGAACAATATGTGAATCATGCACAGACCAGGGCCACTTGGCTTCCACATGTGGCTGCATCACATCTGATCTGGACAGTACAAAACTACAATTAGCTGCTATGTCCACTACATTTGTATTAAGTGTATTTAATACAGACCAGAATAGAAAATCCTTGATTGTCCCACAGTGAGAATATTCAGGTCTGTCAACAACAAAGCAAAAGGCAATGATAGCATCCAGGTTCATTTATCACTATAACCATAGAAGTTACCAGACTACAGGCTATCAGAACCCATCAGGAAAAACAATAATACTGTATAGTAAAGGAGAATAAAACCCAAGATAAATGAGATTTTTTTTGAACATACTGTGGTTATCAAGGCATACTCAGATTAAATTAGAGGTGCAGAGTAGTCAGGGGATATTGGTGACAGCAACAATGTAAAAACTGTCCAAAATAATATAAAACATACATCAAATAAAACATAATCTCCTTTATTTAATGAAGCAGCAGTGAGTGTAACTGCCATATATGTGGGACAATAAATGTTTATTCTATTCTATTCTATTTCCCACCTGCAGACCCTTATGACCATTAAATGCAATATGATCACTAAAAATCAGACATGATCCAAGTTGTTCCAGAATGTTGCAGATGACCCCTCCTAGAAGTAAAAATATATCATCCTACATAAACAAAGCGTTCTCCATATCCACAAAGCCCAGACTGACGGGACGCTGTGTTCTGAGAGCAGATGCTCCAAAACTCCGCATAGAGAAGAAACAAGATAGAGAAGGCTCAGAAATGATCAAACAACCAAAGCCATAAATGCAACATGTTTTATATTATTTCTTATTGATACAGCTACATGCACACGTCAGGAGCGGATCCACCAAGTCAGTTTAGCACAGACGGTAGGACGTGTGCTTCTTTGCAGTTGGTCCAATATGCTGCTGCAGGTCTTAGAACAGGTGATGGAGGCCATGGTTTGCTGTGGCTGAACGTCCAGGTTTGTTTGGATTCTAAGATTCTTGTGCTGAAGTTTGAGACTCTGCTTGGCCTTTGTAACTCCATAGGAGCAATGAGATGATCCAGCTCCTGGACTCTGGGGCAACTAGACACTTTCTTCTATAGATATTTTATTGACTGTTGGTAAGACTATGCAGGCAGTTCCTGGAAGATGAAGGAACTGATACCATGGACTGGCCTCCATGCTCCTGATCTAAATCCAATAGAACATCTCTGGGACATCATGTTTAGGTCCATCCAGGTTGCACCTCAGACTGTCCAGAAGCTCAGTGATGCTCTGGTCAGGATCTGGGAGGAGATACCCCAGGACACCATCCACCATCTCATAAGGAGCAGGGCCCAACGTGGTCTGGCTTGCATGCAAGCTTGTAGAGGCTGTAAACCCTACTGAGGACCATGTTGAGATGCTGCAGAGGACTGGGCCAGCCTGCTTCATCAGCTTTTCAGGTTGAATTTCTCAGTAACTTTGGATGAAGCCCTTTGCGGGTTGATGATTTTCATGAAATGATTTGGCATCCTGCTGTTTCTAACACATTACCCATTCCAGGTCAGTATGAATCTGATCTGGATCAGAACTGAGATCAGATGTGTAGATTAAAGTCCAACTCTGTTTGGTCTCTACTGTTCATGAATGAAAACATGACCAAATATTCCTTCATTGGGTCATTTCATGCCTCAGCATCGGTATTTTATCAGTTTTTGGTGTCCTGTGAAGCCCTTTGAATCACTCTGTATAAATGACACTGAACTGATAAACGTACGTTAATAAAGACATTCGGAAAACGTCTACAGAGAGATGGATGCAATGGAGACATGTCCCCAAAGTGCAACTAAACATTCACAGCTCAGAGTCAACATAGATTGAAATACTGAATTTACTGAAGCTGGTTTGATGGAATAAAACACAAATAAAACTGAACATTTTTTCAAAGCAGATCATTTTAACACAGACTGAACAAAAGTGACTTTCAGCTGAAGGACAAGAAAACCGTTTCATGTAGAATGACAAATATTGAGGAATTCAACAACTTTATAGATAAAAAAAAAACCACGGTTTATTTGTGGTTTTTACTGAGATTTAATGACAGAGAAAAAAAAAAAGCAGTGAATAAAATGCTAATAAAAGATTTTGGTGAGGTGTTTTTATAATGTAGGTTCATGTCGACTTAAACCACACAGGATAATAATTCATTTACGAAACAATGAGAGCAGATTTATTTGATGCATTTAAAGCATCCAATACAGCAATGGTGTTCCATAACACATCAGATCATGAAAATCAGAACTTATTGACAATTTGTTGAAGCAGCACTTATCTACAAGGCACAGTACGTCACAAAAGTGAGTACACCCCTCACATTTTTCTAAATATTTTCTTATTTCATCAGTCAGTGTACAGGTTGTATAATAGTGTCACAGAGGCATTAGTGTGTAACCCGCTGGCAACTAAAGTGAGTACACCCCTCAGTGAAAACGTCCAAAGTGTCAAGATTTTGTGCGGCCACCAGTGTTTTCCAGCGCTGCCTTAACTCATGGAGGTCACTTGAGATTCAATTAAATGTTGTAGCTCATTTCATCCAAGGGTTCTTCAGAGCCGTTGTAGATGCTGATGTCTGTGGGCAGGAAGGATCTCCTGTAGGTCCGTCTTACAGCAGATCTGAAGAAGCCTCTGACTCAAGACACTCTGTTGTTGTAGGACAGTCTGATGAAGAGGATGCTCAGGATTCTCCATAATGTTCATTTTATGAAGCATCCTTCTTTGTACAATGATCTCCAGAAGTTCCAGAGGGGTCTCCAGAACAAAACCAGTCTTCTTCATTAGCTTGAGCTTTTTTAACTCCCTGGTTCTGATGCTGCTACCCCAGCAGATGATGGAGAAGAGATCACACTCTCCACAACAGACTTATAGAAGATCTGCAGCACCTTGCTGGAAACACTGGAGGTCCTAAGCTTCCTCCAGAAGTTCAGTCTGCTCTGTCCCTTCTTGTAGACTGCTTCACAGTTGCATCTCCACTCCAGTCTGTTGTCCAGGTGAACACTGAGGTATTTATACTCCACCACCAGCTCCACTTCTTCTTCCATGATGGAAATAGTGTTTGACCTATTCTTCTTTCGCTTTAAAGTCTACATTCATCTGATTTGTTTAATTCACGTTCAAGATGTTTCCACACCATGCCCCGAGCGGTCCACCGGAAGCTAAACAAACGTGTCTGCAGACATTTGAAGGGAAGGAGGTGATGGGGGGAACTTTCAACAGCTGGGAACTAAATCTGTGGCATTTAAGGGAAGGTGAAAAGTCTTCCCACTAGGAGAGCGGGAATCTAACGAAGCTAACCCAGACGTTACCCATACATGTGGGTCTGGCAGGCAGACTTTTGTTCATTTCTCTGAATTAAAACTTGTTCAGACGGAGAAGTGTACCAAGAACATTTCAAATAAAACTGTCAATAAATGGATTCAAATGAAACTAAATTTAAAGGCTTTCACAAGCAAGTGCTCAGGATCACTTACTGTAGCAACCAATTCATTTGGAGATAAACAGGTTTTCCAAAAGATCAAAGAAATTAGAGAGGGATTATAGAACAGAAGGAGTGCTGAGAGAATGAAAGTTTAGAGACTGAAAACCTCCTATGATCCAAACAGAACAGGAGATACTTGAAATATTATATGGTGCGCTGTGGCGACATTTTTCCACAGCATACATTTCACATGGGAATATTTTCAGGAGTAGATTCATATGAATCATCTCCAATTTGGTGCAGATTGATTTATATCTGTGGAAATTAGATCTAAACGTATTGAAATGGCGCAGCGGGTACATTCCATCAGAAAGTTAACAGATGAACTTATCAGTCATCTGACGTAGTTTGAAGCGGTGTAGATTCAAAAGGTCACAGAGGGATCTCCATGAGTTGAGACTTTCTGTTCCCAGGGGACTGGGTTATGTTTCTGTGTTTGACCAAGCAGTATGGAGGATTTGGGAAAATGCAGCAAAGACATTTTATGTGCAAATTGTTCATATTTCTGGTCACGCCCATGCCACTGGAAGGAAAGTGCTTTTTGATCATGATCCTCCAATCCCTTCAGCTTAGGGCTGTATAATCACAAATGTATCAGTTTACTAAGTCTCCATACAGCAAAGAACTGCAATAAATATTAGCTAATTATCAAGGTAACATGCAGGCAAGCTCTTTATGCATGTTAAGTATTATGTGACATGTTTTAATGCATCATAAAAGTGTTTTTAATGGTAAAATTGTGGTAAGAAGTTTTAATGTTAGAAATATTGCCCTTATTTTTTTCTTTAAACTATGTTTTAGGAAAAACTGAGATTTTACTGTGAAATTGTTGCCATATAGCCGACCTCAGGATGAATGTTGATAAAACATATGGAAAATTTTAGACATATACACAACTGTCAAAAACGATAGAAAATACAAGAAAAAAAGCTGCTTTTTAAAGTCCACAAAAAACAAATGCATCACAAAATTTTTGTAAAAACAAATACTTTGTGTAGAATTTACAAACTGCAGAATTAAAAGAGGCAGAAACATATCTCACAAGTATCAGAATAAATGGAACTGACTCTTGTGAGCACATTATGAAAAAGGTAATTTATGAAGTATATAAATACCATGACATTCATTATCTCCCTATGTTGTGGAACCTAATGATGGTTGAGATCTTGTTCTGCTTTCCAACCACACCTTTACCTGTGGAGCTTTAGGACTGGACTAGAATGACAGGTGTGGTTTATTTGGTTAGCCAGATGATTTAGGAATGTAGTTTAGAGATCACAACAGATGAACTAAAAGACAATAAAAGTCTTAGTTCTCAAATACTCTGAGAGTGTCCTGATTGTGACATGGCTAAACCGTCTCACCTGTGTGAGTTTTCATGTGGGCAATTAAATAAAGGTTCTTGGTAAAACCCTTTCCACAGGTCTGACATGAGAAAGGTTTCTCACCAGTGTGAGTTCTCATGTGACGAGTTAATTGACATTTTACTGCAAAGCTTTTTCCACAGGTTAGACATGAGTAAGGTTTCTCTCCTGTGTGAATCCTCATGTGAAACTTCAGATTTCCTTTCAAACTGCATCGTTTCCCACAGATCTGGCAGGAGTAAGGCTTCTCCCCGGTGTGAGTTCTTATGTGCTGAGTCAAACTGCTCTTCATGATGAAGCTTAGTCCACAAGTCAAACATGAAAATGGCTTTTCACCAGTGTGAGTTCTTATGTGTGTGAGCAAGGCACTTTTCTGATTGAAACTTTTCCCACAGGTCTGACACATGAACGGTTTCTCTCCGGTGTGTTTCCTCAAGTGAACTTTGAGACCTGGTTTCTGAGTGAAACTCTGACCACAGATCTGACATGAGAAAGGTTTCTCCCCTGTATGACTTCTCATGTGGCTGATCAAAGTACCTCTGGTACTAAAACTTTTCCCACATGTTTTACATGCGTAAGGTTTCTCTCCTGTGTGAGTTCTCACATGTGTCGTTAACTGACTCCTGCTAGCAAAGTTCTTATTACAGATTTCACATGAAAACGGTTTCTCACCGGTGTGAGTTCTCATGTGAAGAGTTAAATTCATCCTCTGAATGAAACTTTTTCCACATGTCTGACATGAGAAAGGCTTCTCACCACTGTGGATTTTCACATGGTTTTTCAAATGACTTTTGAGAATGAACCTTTTTCCACAGGTAGAACATTTGAAAGGTTTTTCACCTGTGTGAGTTCTCATGTGGGCAATCAGGTACTTCTGAGTAAATGTTTTCCGACATATTTTGCAAGATGACAGATTATAATCTGTGTCACTTTTTTTGTGCCTTTTTAGTTTTGTTTTGCCCCTTCTCCTTCGTTGCTCCAACTCTTCATCTGTGCCTGATCCAGCGTCTTCATTAGTGCTTTTTTCCTGACTTTGGTACTCCACATCAGGGAAGTTCTGGTCCGTGTTTGGTTCTGGTTCTCTCAGGTCTTCGTCATCAGTAACAGGACTTATAAAGGTTTCGGTCTCCTGCTTGTGGTCTATGTTTGGTTCTGGTTCTAGGGGGGATTCCGGCTCAGAAACAGGACTCACCTTAAAGGCGTCAGTCTCCTCTTTCAGTACAAGCTGTTCTGCATTCTCACTGATGCAGAGTTCATTGTTTTCCTCTTTAATCTGCACAGGTTCTATTTCCTCCTGATCCAAACACAAGTTTCCCTCCTGGTTGCAGAGCTGCTGCTCCGTCTGAACCTCCTCCTCCTTACAGATATAATGTCGTGGGAGGTCTGCAAGGAAAATAAAAGAAAGTCATTATTGTGACTAAGAACTAAACAGAGGCGGGTCTATCTGCCCTTTGCTGCTCTTACAGACACACACACACACACACACACACAATTACTCAAAATGGTTGAAGGTCATTCAAACCCAGGTTACTATAACATCCGTGTGGCCTGCCTACTTTGATGCTGGATTAAATCTGAAATTAGGATACCGTCTTGAGATATCCTTTTTGTAGAGCAAAACTTCCCTGGCACATGTAGGAAACCATCTGCTCCATATATATATAGTATGATTTAAAAACATAAAGAAAGGAGCTAAACACTTTAATCAGCCCTTAAACCACCAAGAATCCACATAGTCCCATTTCCAGGAATGAAAAGGCAAACCACCTCTGCTCCGATTAAATGCATGCTAGATTCATAAGTACATCTTTTGTAGCATTCAAGATGGCAGTGCGCCTAGATTGTGCAGCTCAGAACTTTTCCACTCATTTCTGGGTTCGCCTTTCAATCAGTTACTGGGATTACAGAGAGAATGGACTCTTACGCAGCTCCTTCATTTAAACACACCAGTGGGCGAGGCTGGTTCCCCTCCAGTCCGTCATGCTTACGAACAAAAGGAGGTGGAAACGACTCTGATCCTCAGCCTTTTCCTTACCAACACCGGGTCAGGCTGAGGCTTGAATTTATCAAGGCCCTCTGGCTCTGATCATCTCCAAATCTGAGCTTCAACCAGCAATACCGATACAGCTGTGGAGTCAGCAGCCTGCACCCCCTACACCACCATGACAGATCCCAGACTGAACAGAAACCTTGCATTAACGTCAGGGAAAATGCATTAAAACAACCGAGAATGAACCCACAACCCCCTCTTTATCTCATCCAGGTAGGGCTAAAATATCCTGCTGAGAAATAGGAAAACCCTTCCAGAAGTGGACAGATAACCAGTTTCTACAGATTTCTACATGGCTTAATGTGTGTGTGTGTGTGTGTGTGTGTGTGTGTGTGAGAGAGAGAGATGTTAACAGTTATCGGTCCTGCAGTACGTCAGTTTCAACGCTTTGTAAGGATACATAATGCAAAATATACTTTAATGAAAAATAAATCTTAATGTTAATGTTTCTGAAACATATTGAGAATTTAATACACTGAAACCTACCAGATGGTTCATTATTTCCTTCAAACTTTATTAAATATACAATACTTCAAACATACTTTAAGTATGAAGATAAACAGTCAGACAGCAGTTATGCTTAAAGTTTATATACTTAGATCATTTAATTTTTACCAGGGTAATTCATCAGATTACAGCTAACTTTTTCATTAAACTGAGTTTTGTGAGGGGTAGTTTTTAGATTTAAGGCATTAAGTTTACACCATGATGGTGTACAATAACCCACACAAAGTAACGCTTCTGAAGCTAAAATATTTTGAACTGTAAAATGTCGTAGTTATTTTGGTGCTACTGCATTTAATGACTGATCTCGAGTTAGAAGCTGCATGTACCTGGCAGCTTAAGTAACTTATGCCACCTAGCACACCGTCTGTTCAACCAGGAACCTCTGGGAGGCGCTACAGGACAGGAAGGCCTAAAAAAAAAAGCACATACCAGAGGGCTAGAAGGAACTAAACACCACATTTCAGTAAAAACCATTCAGTTCACAACTGCAAAGAAATAAAGTCATAGCGGTCCATAAACTGATCATGTGTAGTAGTCTGGAATGCCAGCGGAAAACGTGTTGAACACATGAAGGGAATGAGCTACAAACATCTATCACGAATTAGGAAGCAGTCCTGCCCCTTAATGTCAACTGGTTCAGTCCAGCGAGGTTCCAATTGGCAATAATCATGAAGTGGAGAGAACATCATTTCTAAATTATTCACAACACGGTGCTCCCAGTAAGCTTTCAGCCAGAGGAGTAAAGTAACTAGAAGAGGTGCCTAAGAGCCAAAAACCAGTTCAGAAATGGTAAATGGCCTGAACTTGTGTAGCGCTTTGTCAAGTTCCCAGAAACCTCAAAGCGCTTTACATCAAAAGCAGTCATCGCACTGACAGAAGTGAGTCTGCCATACAGAGGCGCCACGGGGCCCTCTGACCACCATCTGCAGGCAAGTCGGGTGAAGTGTTTTGCCCAAGGACACAACAACTGAGACAAACAGAGCGGGAGTTAGAACCGGCAACCCACCGATCACAGGACAAACTCCTACCACCTGAACCACATCTGCCCAGAAAGACCTAGAATAAACAGGTCCACTAGTTTAAAAGAAAACCATATGAAATGCACTCCACCATGGCAAATACGCACGCTCGCCATGCAAGCCTCCACTGCTGAAGACAAATAGGTTACAGTACATTTAAAGTTTCGAGAACAATATTTAGGGAAGCAAGTGAAATACAAAGAGAACATAGGCTGGTCAGATGAGACCAATATCCAACTCTTTGGATGCCACAGTACACACAATGTAAGGGGGTCACTGCAAATAACCCCAAAACCACCACACCAACAGTGGAGGTGGGAACATCAGGGTGTAGGGATGGTTTTTGCTAGCAGACTTTATTGGAGTAAAGGAAGGAGGTCCGGACAAATGTTCCGACACATTCTTGATGATAATCTGCTGCCATCTACCAGGATGATGATGGGGAAAGACAAGGAAGTTTCCATCACGACAGAGATCCCAAACGAAGCCAAAAGATCTCTCAGTTGGTCTCAGAATAAGATATTAAAGCTGCTAGAATGGCCCAACCAATCACTGTGTCATTACATTTTATTACACATAACCTATGGCTCTCTATGGTTTGACTTATTTGCATGTGAGGACTGGATATGTGATTTCTGCTGGGTGAAGCTGGTCAAAGAGAGTCGAGATCCACAGCGTCCTCATGGGCTGAAAGGCCACTCAGTGAGGAGGAAGCCAGCACCCCAAAAGCTAGATCAAAGTGTTCAGATGTCATCCAACAGGGGACAAAGACCTTTAATTTGGGAGACATGTCCTGTGGTCTAATGAAAGTAAATCACAACTTTCGTCCAATCTGCTATTGTCAGGTTCTGGACGGTCTGGGTTAATTGTAGCCTCAGTTTCCAGGAGAGGGACCTGGTGTGGTCTTCTGCTGCTGTGGCCCATCAGCTTCAAGGCTCCACGTGTTGTAAGTTCAGAGATGGTGTTCCGCACACCTTGGTAAGAACCAGCGTTGCTTGTCTTCTGACACCACAGAAAGACATTTCCATCCCAGTAGATCAGCAGTTTCTGACCCAGTCAGTCGAGCCTGTCTGGGATCCAACATCCTCGTCAAGTTCAGACACATTGTTCAGCACATCTAGACCCAGAAGAAAAGATCTCGTTTAAAAAAGATCAAGAAAAACCAAGAACAAGATCAAGACAGCTGCTGTGTTCGTTTCACACTTCTGTTGTTTAGATCTGATCCAATCCTTGTTCTGTTCGTTTTTCTCAGACAGATTCATAACCTGCTGCAAGACAAAAGGAACATTGATTTCCTCCTTCTTACCCGTACGGAGTCTGTTTCTGACCCTGTAAATAGATAAGTCGACATGGTCTTAAGTTATTTACATTCTGAGATGATTGGTTTAAACACAAACCATGAAACCCGTTTCCAAGGGGAAGAGAAGGAACAGTGATTGTTGTTTCTGGTCCAGAGATTAAGAGCAACCTGTCACCTTCACAGAGATATTAGAGACAAAGAGCTAGAGACCTTCACCCTGAAAGAGATTCTTCTGAATCTGAGACCATTAAACTTGTTTAAACCATCTGTCCACTTTATTAGGTACGCCTGTTATGCTTATTAACAGAGTGAATCAGCCAATCCCACGACAGCAACTCCATGTATTTTTGGCATCTAGACACAATGAAGACGACATCAACCACAGGCTGACCTAATGGGATTCTAACCAACAACCATGTCTCAGGTTTACAGAGCCTGGTCAGAAAAAGAGAAACTATCCAGAGAGCAGCAGCTGAGCGGATGGAAACGTTTTGTTGATGTCAGAGCAAAATGGGTCACGCTGCACATCGATCACATATCAGGCCACTGGATGAACTCTAACGGTCGGGTCATTATTGTAGAGCCCAGGTCCAGTCCTAGGGGGCTCAACTGGATAACTTGGTACCAGGCCTCTGCTGAGCTGGAAGACTGAACGCTGATGAGGGAATTCAGGCAACTGGTTCAGGTCTGATGGAGAAGGGATACATCTAAAGCTGCAGGGTGGTAGCTCTCCAGGACTGGACCTGTGGAGCTCTGCAGCAGATCTTTACCCTTTAGGACAAGACAGAATAGTGTGTTGAACTGAAACAGACATTCTGCTTGCACTATGTAAATATTACAGCTCATTTTCATCTGAATATCAGAAGCATGGTTCTGTTGGACCACAACTTCAACAACCCCGACTGCAGCTCTCACAGGACAAAAAAAAGAATGATATTCTGGGTTTGTTTATGTTCTCATAACAGCAAACTGGTTTTGAGAGGACTGGTTTTCGGAGGAGCCAGATATACAAACCAATGGACGCCTCTTATGTCGTCGTGAAAATTTTCGATTTTCGCATAGCGACCGGGACCGTTGCTTTCAGGCCCGTTTCATTAATCTCACCCATGTGCTCATGCATAAAGAAGAACCTCTGCAACCTGTCCCAGTTTGGTCAGTTCTGAAACGTTAAACTGATTGGTTCTGGCGCCGTCTTCAACAAAAACTTCTTTTCCACAAACAGCAGATTGTGCCGACTGGTTTCTGAGAGGAAACCAGTCCTCTCATTAAGACACTGTTTTAATTAAGATTAAAACAAGATATTAATTAACGGCATCCTTTTAAATAATAAATAGAAAACCATCTTGCTTGGCTTTACAGCCATAAAACCTCCATGTTTCCTCTGGGATATCAAGGATTTATCTTTGGTGATGAGCTCTAAGTGTTTGAGGATGGAAAGGCTCCTTCCCATCACCCTAATCCTTAGTTCCCTTAGCTTACCTGTTCACATAAACACCCAACATGTAGCAGCTGTCTGGTGAACTGTGTGCTCATCCTAAGGGAGATCTTTGCAGAGGGCAGCATTTTAACGACAGGAACATCAGAGTCTGCTCAGATATCCATCACAAATCATTTCTGCTGAACACTTTCTCAGGGCACCAATTGGCTCAGAGAGCAGGTTACCATGGTGACGGGCCCAGGTAAGAGGTAAAGCAACTTTATGATACTGAAAATCCCAAAGTGAACCTGAAGTTACCTTAACAAACCACTGGCCCTGAGGTGCAGATGGAGGAGGAACCAGTACTAACATCTGCTTGACTCCATATCATTACTCTACAAGCAACATCCTTACAGACAGACTGAACGGCTGTTAAACAAGTTTTCACATTTTTTTGCCTTACTTAATAATTTTATCTAATGTATTTTATGAACTTATATTTCAAGTAAAACTGTCCTGTTTCTGTCTCCTGTTTTTCTGAACGGCTGCTAGATTTTCAAAGATCAAGGAACAAGGACCGTCTCCTCATTCTCATCATCTGGGACACTCTGGAACCGGTACCAACCTTTAAACTCCTTTGAACCCACAGCTCAGACAACCTGTCTAACACCTGAAACAAATCTGGGTCTCAGCGCGAGTTTCTGTCCTTCATAGCTGCACCAGAATGCACTCTGACCTCCTGCACCTGTGTGCTCCCACAGCTGCACTGCAGCAGAACCAACAGCACTACAGTCAGGGTCCAGCTCCCAAGCCTGGAGGACATTTAACATCATTGCTGCCTCAGGAAAGCAGGGATTAAATGCACAGATCCCATACACCCACTCAGTCCACTCCGAGTTCCTGCCATCTACCACAAAGCATTCAGCACCTGGACCACAAGGCCGAGAGAAGCTTCCATCCCACCTCAATCATTTCACAGCCAGTTCACCCTCACACAGCACTTTTCTCAGAGATGTATGTGCAGCGACCTCCCCGTCAGTTTACACTAGAGTATTGCATGTTGCCTGAACCCTCCACACTGTGTTTAAACTGGCTTATATTTATCTGCTTGTCGTTTGCACACAGTCCATCCATAGGATTTATTAACTTATACAACTCTGTCTCTTTGGAGAATGTGGCCTCAATGGTGTTGTGCTTTACTTCACAAAAACCACAAACAAATAGCTTAACGATGGTGCTGCGAGAGTTTCCTGTGAACCTGCTAATAAGGAAATATACATTTAGTTTGCATGTCTCCCCATGTATGCATGGGCTTCCTCCCACAGTCCAAAAACATGACCCTCAGGTTAACTGGTCTCTCTAAATTGCCCTTAGGTGTGACAGTGTGTGCATCGTTGTTTGTCCTGTGTGTCTCTGTGTTGCCCTGCGGTGGACTGGTGACCTGTCCAGGATGTACCCTGCCTCCCACCATAGAGTGCTGATAGGCACCAACTCCCCCATGACCCACTATGGAAGAAGCAGTACAGAAGATGCATGAATGAATATATATACAATCTACGGTAAAATGTGTGACCTTTAGGTTGATTAAAGGGACACATTCAGTTCTATGCATTAAAAAGGCAGAACATTCATTTCATGGAAATATCCATTTTTCACAACTTCCAGACTGTGAGCCCCGAGCCATGAATTAGCCCAGTTATTTGACACTTGGACAGTATAACTGTCACAGGATCGTGGTTGGATTAGAAGTTCTTTATTTCTCCTTGAGATGAAACTGTTGGATCCCAGCAGTCATGATTCCTTTGCCTGACCTGCTGCATGGCAGCAAGGACAGAACCACTTTCAGGGAAAATGACCACAGGCACACCTGCCTGCCTTACAGAGTTGGCCAGCAGGGGGGGTCATGTGCGCATCAGGTCTTGTTAAATTAACCTTTAGCGCTGACCTCAGGCCTCATGAAACTTCATCTCGCAGTAAAACCGACAGTAATACACCTGCTGGTCCGAACCTGCTCGCTGTAAGCTGATCCGGGGTCTCCAGGTGAGGTCCAGCAGTCTGCGCTGACGGTCGATCTCCTCCTCGTACTGGACGATGGTTTTTTCCACCTGTGAGAAGATTTCTTCAGCAGCAGCAGTTAGTCTCTCTCTGATAAACTCTCTCAGAGGCTGAACTGAACACATTGTCGCTGCGCAGACTCAGACTGTCACCTCACACACGGAAAACCTCTGCTAGCGGGAAGCTAACGATGCTAGCGCCTTTGTTTTCTTCCACCGGAAGTCCAACAGCCAGTTTCCGGCGTGACGCCTGACAGTAGGGGGCACTGTCTCTCCTGTTAAGTGAAAGACGTCTCAGCAAGAAAGTAATAAAATCAGTTTTTCCGTGTTCAGATGTTAAAACATGTGGACATTTCAGCAAGATTCCTCGGAGGACAGGGCAGGGTGGAGGTTGACCAGGGTGGAGCCTGACCAGGGATGAGGACAGGGCAGGGTGGAGGTTGACCAGGGTGGAGGACAGGGCAGGGTGGAGGTTGACCAGGGTGGAGCCTGACCAGGGATGAGGACAGGGCAGGGTGGAGGTTGGGCAGGGTGGAGGACAGGGCAGGGTGGAGGTTGACCAGGGTGGAGCCTGACCAGGGATGAGGACAGGGCAGGGTGGAGGTTGGGCAGGGTGGAGGTTGACCCTTTAACTGTAGAAGACGTCTCCTTGTGTTTCTTCATCTGAGGGTTTTGGCCAGAGATCAGGAAGTGGTTTCTACTCAACATGACTGATATTTGTGGTTTTAAACCTGCAGATATTCTACATTGTTTTATTTGTGCCCAAATATTACATTTATTCTTTTAAATCAAGTTTACACTAAACTTATAGATATTTTTACACCTCATTTTTGTTATCGTTTTATTTCATTCTTTTGACCTCAGTTATTCTAGTCTTTTTCATTGTGTTTCAGCACACAGCTTTCTGCAGTTATTTTACGGATCGTTCTTCCCTTCAGTAAATGTTATGGTGGAGAAAATAAAATACATCTAAAAAAGCGAATCCAGTTGCCAGGTGACGTTAAGGCTGAGGAGACTCAGAACAAAACACAGAAAACACAGGAAAAAAAATAAAAACTAAGAAGAGAAATTACATCATCACAAAAATGTGAAATGTTTATGGTTTCATCCAATTTCTTCTTGAGTTTTTATTTTAGTGTTTTGGGTACAATGTCTTCATATATTTTCTGTCTGATTTCCCATTTAGACATTTATTCTCCATCTGGGTAAAACGTTGACCACAAAGGTTTCTCTTGGTATGAGGCTCCTGCTATAAGATAGCAGCTTAGATTTGTACTGGGTTCGGGTCAGTATGGAGGTTCTGATGCTTGAACCATTGACGAGCAGGAGTACCAGATCCAAGTTCTGATTATTCATCTTTAGATAATTGGTATGCGAGTCCCAGACAGAAGTTTCAGGTGGAATATCTGGCTGTAGGTGGCGCTGTTTCACCTAAACGGCTTAATAAAGAAATGACGCAATGCAACATAATTAAATCAACAATATCCCACATATTTAAGCAGAAGTCAAATATTTTTGTGAACAACACCAACAAGGTTCAATTCAGTTCATTTCTATAGTGCCAATTCACAACATGTCGTCTCAAGGCTGTTTACAAAGTCAATTAAATCGAATCATACAGATTTCAAGTCAGGTTCATTGTTTCCATTTAATCCTAACTATCAGTCAGATTCAGTTATTTATTCAAATTGGATAAAAAGTTTTTCTGTCTAAGGAAACCCAGCAGATTGCATCCAGTCAGTGACTTGCAGCATTCACTCCTCCTGGATGAGCATGTAGAGACAGTGG
>JAHUTJ010001212.1:0-21210 GCA_036250325.1 Characodon lateralis
AGCATGGAGCAGTAGCAGAAGACATGAGATGAATCAAGATCTGAAGACACCCTCTGGTGGGTCATTTTTTTAACTTTATATAAGAATCTTTAGAGAAATATTTATTTAAATATATGGTAAGCGCATGTAATTTATCTTATTTTAAGAATGATTTTGGATTAGTAATAGTAAAAATAATCATTTAACAATAACTGCCAATATCTAAATGTCCTTTTGTAATGAGGAAGTGTTTTTACCTGCTGAGCCTTGATCCATTAAGCAACAGCAACAATCTTTTCTTTAGAGATCTTTTCCCATCAGATGCGCTGAACAGCGTGGCTATAGACTCTGCTTTCAACGTTCTCCTTCGTCTGGTAGATATCTCGACCTCTGACATAATTTCTCTTGTGAATTCAGAGGTTTCTTGTTAGAAGGACTTTGCTGAGTAGTTCTCTGATCACAACTAGCTGTGCTTGGTGGCACCAGCCATCTGTCCCTCATCAGTTTTCCAGCTCTGATCCAGGCAGCTCTTGTCCTCTTCGCTTCAGGAAATTAGTGTAAACTAACGGCTGCTGTCGTAGTATTGCTGCCACCACCAGCAATGCACCGTTTCACCATACAAACGCTGTTTTAAAGCAACTTGGCTTCGACCTGAACCGTTTATCACTGAAGCTCACATTCTGAATGACAGGAGACTTCACCTTTCACGTCATTTCCAGACGACTTTGGAATTGCAAAATTTAACATCGAAATATGCTTATTTAGTGTCACAATTGTCCTTTATAACTTCTTCAATGCAAGTATCATGTTAAGTACTGCCCGATTTCTTCGATATTGAAATGTTTTCTTTCAATTTCTGCATTTGTAGGAAAGCGTGTCACAGGGTCTTTAACACAAATGAATCCCCAGCTGCCTGCAACTCACTGCTTACTACTTTAACCATCTTATAATTTCTTCCTTTGGATAAAACTATTGTATGACATTGTCAGGATGAATTATTAGACAAAAAGAAGAAAGTGCCACCCATCATTTTGATAGTATTAAATGTAATGATGATTAAATATATTCCCCTTTACCTCAAAAACTGATCCTCAGATTCTAACTTATCAGCCAGTTTTCTGCTTCATATACCACATTCATCAAACTGTCAGTCCATTAAGAGTTTCTTATAGATTTTATATTAGTTTTAAATCATAGCTCACCAGAAGAACTGAATAGAAGCCTGGCTGCGTCTCCCACTGCCGAAGCTGCTCCTCTGCAGGCTTCAGCACAGCTGTGTCCTGGCTGGTAGCTTGGGTTAAGGCCTGCAGCACCACTGAACTGGCACTGTCCATATCCATAGCTGGATATATCTGCAGAACACCATGAGAAGGGAGGAAGAGAGTCAAACACAGGAAAACGAAAAACTACTGGTTTACTTGAAAGAAGTTTCAATGTGTGGAAAAAAAAAATCTAATAAAACATCAAGAGAAAGCTGGGGGAGTCGATAAGCATCCACAAAGAACGTGAGAACATGAAACACTCGCTTTCACTTTATCTGACTGAATTACTCTGACCCCCTTTCATTATAGATCAAGCAGTGCTGAAACCCGTCCCGAACTCAGTAAAAAGAAGCTACAGAAATTGAATAAAGAAAAGCATACCTAACAGAAACAGTTGGAGTCGTCTCTGCCATGCAAACACTTGCTGTATGTCCCAGATATTATTTAAGCACTTCAGTTCCACACGTCCAAAGGAGCTTTTCCATTTCAAAGAACAAGCCTGACTAATTTGCCTCTGTGCCTCATATAAAAGGAGTTGTCAGATACGAAGATAGACTGCTGCATAACCAGACCTGCACTCAGATCATGCTTTTATTTTTAGGTAGGATATGTTAGTTAGGTAAGGAAGAAAAAAATATAAATTTTCTTCCTGCAAACACACTGCGACTAGCGCCACCACACCTACAAAAAATATATATCAGTAACTAGAATAAACTGCTTCAACCATCTGAAAAAGTCTATAAATGTGATGGATTCTGTTGCATTTTTTAATGCTGTCTTAGTTGTGTTTTAGGATTTCAGAAGAGGGGAAGGTCAAAATATTGAGCAAGGCTGCCATCTACAGACCAGACATATAATACAGACCCTACATAATAAAAGCTCTTCAGGAATTGCAAATGCATGAGGTTAATTTTTTTTTCTCAACACAGCAGTATTACAGCAATGATATGGCAACTGCTTTCAGCTGCTGAAGAGCATGAATAAGAAATTGCAATAAACCCCAGGTCTTTTCTGTTCCAAATGTATGCTCACAGTAAGACCAACTGGGTTTAAACATTATCATTATTGCAGGAACCTTAGCATGGCTCCTTTTACATGCAAAAAAACTAGAAGAGCACCTTTAGGCAGAGATATGATACAGACTTCCAGTCAGTCTGAGGCTATCCTGGGGATATACTATGTTACTGAATTTAGATTTCTGAACAAAGTTTATATTTTCACAAAAACTGTAAAAGAATGTAACATTTCCGCATGTATTAGATGATCCTGCGATTATCGTAAGTACCACCAATACGGCATTTGCAGAGTGATTATTGAACACTTAAACCAAACCAAATGCACTGGTCAGTCTAAACATTAAAACTAATTAGAAGGCAAGTTTAAAAAAATTCATTGTCATTCTTTAAAATTGTACAGGTGCATCTCAATTATTTGAAGGCGATATATTTCAAGTGTTTATTCCTGTTACTTTTTATGGTTACGACCTTCAGCTAACAGAAATTTCACATCAAAATAATTAAGAATTAAAAAAAGGTTATAGTCACTATAGTCTGTCCAGCAGACAGTCATTAACGCCCTTTAGAAGGAGGGTAAGCAACATCAGGGTGTTCCAGAAACAATCAGATATTACTGGGTCCAGGCGGTAGAACTGCCAGCAGAGAAAGGTGTAAAATATCTGTGCTAATAAGATACGAAACAACAGTAGACAACAATTAAACTAAAAATCTATTCCTTGTCAAGCGTAACTTTCCACAGAAATAACACCAGCCATAAACATTAGATCCTTGTCAGGAAAACCATTTTTAATCGGTGACTTCATTACTGAACAGACATTTTGATGTTATGTTTATAACATATGGGTGAATGAAAATAGTGAGACATCAACAAAGATAGAGCCAACATGTCAATTACAACTTTCTGAGTGAGAGCAGGAAGCATGGGAGAGGAGGAGGGGTGGCCACCTTGTTTCATGATTGACTAAAGTGTAAAAAGGTGTTCCTGGACAAATGTGACTCTTTTGAATATCTGCCTGTCCAGGTAAAGGGCCCTGCTCAAGCTATGTTTATGAATGTTTGCACGCCTCTGAAATCCAAATTAAATGTTTTCAATGATTTTAATGTCCTGATACGTGTTAAGTGCGAAAACTGAATCACTGTGAGGGATTTCAACATCGCTGCTGACAACTCTCAAGACAAAGGGGGAAAAGAACTATGTGATACACTTAAAATGTTTAGTTTGACTCAACATGTTACACAGCCAACACAGAAAAGGGGACATCAGGAAGGGTCTGAACAGTTCCAAGGTCGTTCTAACTGATGTCACCCTATCTGACCTCATTTCAGTTATCTTAGAAAGCATCATTTTCAATCGACCAAAGAGATATTATAAGAAAACACTTCTTTTTTTTTTTTTTAAGGACAGTGCAACCGAACCCTTTGCCCACGTTTACTCTTCCACACCCACTTTGTCCTGTAACTCAGTAGAGGAGCTGGTAGATAACTTTCATTCACAAATTTCAGACATCATAGCTCCCATTAAGGTGAAGGTTGTCTTCGGTATGAAGAAATCTCCGTGGAGAAATGTTCCACTGGTAAGAAGGGAAAAAAGGGACTGCGAAAAGCCGAACAAAGATGATTCACTATGAAACCTTTAAAAAAAGAGACTTCACAAACCTTAATTTCAACTGAAAAATGCAAGAGAATCTTTCTTTTCTGAACTCATCAACAAAAGCATTAATAACGCTTGTGCGTTGTTTGCTCGGTCGACAGGTTAACAAACCGTCCTGGGTCTGAGGACGTGAACTCCAATGTAACAAGGCCTGCAATGAATTTGCTAACTTCTTTACTAAGAAATTTTAGAAGATTAGAGGAGTAGTCTGGACATCAATATCAAGTCCTGCACCAATGCTGTGTCCAACCAAAACAAACCTGGACAAAATGACACAATTCTTACCAAATCAAATACAAAAACTTAAAAGACATTATACATCAGCTGAGCTCCTCCTCCTGCTGTCTTGATATCTGTCTTTGATTTCTTTAAGAACGTCTTTCCTGTCATAGCGTCTGATTTGATTAAAATAATAAACTCATCCATGTTGTCAGGTGTTTTCTCCCAGGCCTTAAAAACAGCTAGTATCAATCCACTATTGAAAAAACAATAGTCTCGACAAGTTGCTATTGCAGAATTACAAACCCATCTCAAATCTCCCCTTCATCAGTAAAGTTATTGAAAAAGCAATTTTTCAACAGTTAAATACCTTTTTGACAAAGACCAGCCACTTAAACGTCTTCCAGTCAGATTTTCGTGCTCACCACAGTACTGAGACTGCTCTTGTCAAGGTGCTCAATGGCATCCACATGAATGCAGACTGGAAGAACCAGTGTTGGTATTATTGGACCTCAGCTCAGAATTCAACACTGTTGATCTCGGTATATTAATAGAGCGACTGGAGAACTGGGTCGTTCTTTCTGGTACAACAATTAGCTGATTTGAGTCTTGCTTGAAGGACAGGGACTTCTTTGTGTCAACTGGTAACTTTCATCAGAGGTGACAAAAAACACATGCGGGGTTCCCCAAGGTGTCATCCTGGGACCCCTCCTATTCAATATCTACATGCACCTCTAGCTCAGATCATAACAAACAACAAGATAAGTTACCATAACTACGCAAATGACACACAGCTCTACATAACAATGTCACCAGGTGACTATGAACGTGTTCAAGTGTTGGCTTGAATCCACTTTGTGGCTGGGCCATAATCTTCTTCAGTTGAATAAAAACAAAATTGAAGCAGTTAATTTTGGACAAAGAAGGAGCGATCAAGAGTCAGCATAAAGCTTCAGTTTCTACAGCTAGAAACTACTGATCAGGCCTAAAATCTGGGTGCAGTGACGGACTGACCTGAACCTCAAAAAGCACATCAACACAATCACTAAGTCGGCATTCCATCACCTGAAGAACATTTCCAGGAATAAATAACTAATGTCCCAGTAGGATAAAAAAAAAAAAAAACTCATCCATGCACTTATATTTAGCCCAACTGACAAATGCAACAGTGTCTTCACAGGTCTGCCTAAAAAGTCAATCAGACAGCTGCTGCTGATCCAGAATGCTGCTGCCCGCCTCCTCACCAAAACTGAGAAAGGTAGAGCACATCACCCCACCTCTAAAGTCCCTACACTGGCTCCCTGTATCTCTAGCTTACTGGAGAGCATGAACTGATAGAGATCCAACAGTCTGACTAGTGGGATTTGTCATTTACTTCTCTGCATATTTGGTTGGCAAAAAAAAGCTGCCTAAAGAAGTAATGCAAACATGACTGCGGGTATTCGCTTTGAAATTCGTTGTTTATTTTACTTAGTTACACATCGCGCAGCAACTGGCTAAAATGTATAGTAATCGAAACATAGTTTGGTGTATTTAATACGCTAGGTGGTCTGCAAATATCTTTAGCTGCCTGGGCTTTAACTGTTTCCATCCAATCTGTGTCACAACGTCAACACTGCGCTAACACAAAGAGTTAATCCGATGTTAGAGTTAAATGTCTAAAGCTTTCTGCAGACATGGTCCTTGCTGGACGTCATGATCATCAGCTGCTTCGCTCTGCTACATCGTGCTGCGAGTATGTTTGTCCAGAGGCCTCTATTATGGCTTTATTACAGTTAACGTGTTCAAAATGCTACTAAACATGTTCATGAAACAGTGTCATTTTCTGTTCGAGCACAGATGAGATCTAACCTAGCTCTAAAACATATGCTCCCCTCTCAGACATGAATTATGAGGATTCAGAAAGCACTGCCATTAGCCCTGTCATTACATTAAATGTCGCAAATTCATATAATACAATAAGAGCTCATTTACCGAGGAGTTCTACATCGTACACATCACCCAACACAGCTAACTTTAAGCTAACTAGCAAGCTAAACTTCTTCAACCAGAAACCAACCGCAGGCAATGTTGCTCTTGTTCACTTATTAAACGTCCTGTAATGAAATATGTGACGGTAAAAGCAGATTAAAAAAAAGTCTCACCTCGAAAAATGTCGAGAGAAAAGTGAAAGTGTTGTTGTAACAGTGGCGGCCGTAGAAGCTCTGCCAGTTGTTTCAATGTAAGGAGCGATGGAAAACACACGCTGGTTGGAATGGCGCGGATTGCGCAGCTGGCGCATGCTGATGATGTAGGAGCTTCGGCGTCATCAGCCATGGGATTTTCGGCTCTATTTTCAGGATTCGTAATAACTGGCTCTGCTCACTAACAATAACCGCGTCTGTCTAAAACGGCTCTTCTCTTAGTTCTACTCCCAGATTTTACCAAGAAACATGCAAAGGTACGATTCCAGTATTGTTCAAACTAATCATCCTCTTCAAGATCATTTTGATACCAAAGAGAAAACGTACTCCAAAAAATTATGTCATATTTTGTAAAATTTGAATGAATTGAAAATACAGTCAATAAATATGTATGTAAATATGTAAAATGATGCAAAATTATTACATTTATAAAATACTTCAATAATTAAATACATAAATGAGGAAACCATTCATTAAAATATTTATTAATTTTATGTTAAAAGTATGTATAATTATAATTATTTTGGTAGTTATTTATCTACTTAATAGCTGCCGTTTTATCCCAACGGCAGCTTTTTGTTTAAGATGATTGTATGTAACAGGTGACGCAGGAAATCCAATTGTCCTCCTTATGTCCTTGCTTATCACACAAGATGCTGGGGTTTGATTCCTGACAGAGATTGTAGGCTGGTTCTGTTTTTTGTTTTTGTTGGGTTTTTTTTTTTTTTTTTTTTTTTTTATGTTATTACCATCAGGTACAAATAGTAGGTTTAGTTAAAATACATTTTAAAACGGAGCTTACAGAAGCCGCTCCCTCCCACCGTTGGACGGCAGATATTTGTGACTTGGACATTTAGCTTTGCAATCTGAACAACTGTGTCCATCCCTGCTGTACAGTTTTGTGGTGTTGCCTATAGTCACAGACCCACAAGACTAATTAAAGAAAAAAAAATCACTGAATTTTAGGTATCAGTACAAACAGTAATTTATTCTGTATCACATTTTGAGACTTCAAGCATTATCTATTCATATATTTCTGGGTTTCGAGGCCTGATTGGCTGCATACATGACAGTTACATTCACTGCTCCTTCACTAAATGAAGATGTTTTATTTGTTTTATGTTTTATATCACATTGCACAGTGTTCACACTGATGTTGTCACCAATGTCACTTGACTATGCTGCACCTCTAATTTAATTAATCTTTGCCTTGTCGAAAACCACACAGTATGTTCAAGAATATATTTCATGTGTCCTGGGTTTTATTCTGCCTTGCTATAGAGCCATACTTCCTGATTGGTTCTTAAAGCTTTTAGTCTGGTAACCTTTTCTATAATTTTTCGTGATGTATGAACTTGTATTCTTTATGGCCTTTTGCTTTGTTTTTGTATCTTCTAGGCTTGCCTTTGATTAGAGTACCTATTTTGCTGATGCTTTAACTTTTTGCACATCATTAATTGCACCGCCTCCTCACCAAAACTGAGTATGTTGAATATAGCCAATGAATGCTGTAAAATTCAGTTGGTAAAGGTTAAATATAACAATAGCTCATAACTGGACCTTACCTCATTTAACTAGATTTTTATATTTCACATTGTTTGCCGCCACGTCCTTTTTGTGCCTGCTAGCTTGCACTTACGCATTTATTGCAATTTCTATTTTTTTTGTACGTTAAATAATGTAGTGTCGAGGATTCAACTTAATTCTCCGTCAAATCACACTCATGCATTAACTTGGTCTCGCTAACTCGCGCTGTTTTGCAGCAGCAACAGTATTGCTTTTCTTCTTAAATATGTGCCGATGTCATCAATATTTATTAATCCATCGGCGAGAAATATGTACTTTTGAGCTTCTTATTTCCTCTTGTTGCCATGGTGAATCGTGTTTTCAGGCTTCCATTGATGAGGGCTTCTTATTTACTCACGCTCGTGCTCAACTCCGAGCGAGTTTGACTCAGAGTTAAGTAACCCAAGTCAGAAATACGCGGTGACGCCATGCGACGCTAGATCCCTCTTAAAGATTAGCTTCGTGCATACAAGGTGCAATACGGTAATGGAGCAGAAAGGACCCTATCCTTGCGAGGTTGAGAAAATAAGAGGAAAACAAAAAAGTAACCTTGAGAACATTTATATTCATTACATTTTTACAACTTTCACATAAATGTTTTATGTAAAAAAAAAAAAAATACATATTTAATTATATTAATTTTACTGTACAGTTTTGGAGAACGGGTCAAGGTATCTCAAAATGCCCAACCATTATATGCATTTGTCCCACTTTCAGGAATTTATTTCTCCAAAACCATGAGAGGTGACAACACTCTCTCTTCAGATTATAGTAAAGGGTTATCTATACTGTAACCACAATTAATATTTCATAATTGTACTGTGCAGTTTTTGATTAATACACAACTCAAAGTACCTCAAAATACTCCACCATTATATGCAGTTGTCCCAGTTTCAGGAATGTATTTCTCCAAAACCATAAAAGGTGACAACACAATCTCTTCAGATTATATTAGAGGGTCATCTATACTATAACCAGAGTACTTTAGAATGCACATACTGGATATTTATCATTTTTGTAAAATCAATAAGCACATTTGATGTCCAGGGTTAAAGGCAAGTAACATCATTCTTTATACAACATGTTTTCTATTCAACATGGCTTCTAATAATAAACAAATTTGCAAACTTTTCATGTAAGATAAACGGAAATTTATTAATAAAAACAGGACAACAGTTATCAAAACCAAAAATGATCTAAATCTAACTAACCAACAACTTCAAAATCTGAAAACAATAAACAATTTTGTTAGTGACACAACGGGCAGGCCCATGCTGTTTTTGCCCTTTCTGGCACCTCTGCAGGATCCATGTTCATGCCTTGTAAAAGGTACCACCGAATGCATGAGTCACACTGAATCTGTAAATATCCCACACAAATGTCAGTCAGCAATATCTATATTATGTCATGTTAATATTCATTGTAAGTTTCATTTTGGTCATTTTATAGGTGTGACCAGCCTCTAACATAAATCTTTGCTTGAGGTAGGCACCAGCCTTCCTGCAACCCTGCAGAATTATAGGCTATTAAAAAACTTTATTGATGGATACATGCATGTGATTCAAATGTTATAAATTGTCTATCGATGGTATTTCACTTTTATGTTCACGATAAACAAACCTTTATTATATATCACTCCAAAAATACTATGGGTTCCAAAACACTCACCCAGTCAGTGACAGCCGGCCCCGGCATTGGTGGTTTGGATGCTGAGCAGATTGCACAGTTGTGGTCCAAAAGCTTAAATTAAAGTGTGTATTATTTTTCTACATAAATAAATGAATATTGCACAGGAAAAAAAATTTAAATTACACAATTACCTGATAATTCAAGGTTTTGCAGAGCAAATGAAACACGGTCCTTCACAATGTTTGGTTTGGCGGTTGAAAACGTCATTTTTGGTTTGTCTGGAAATTACTTCATGACTGCCATTGCCATCTGTAAGAAAAGTTATTTCATCTAATGAGTACAGTATCCACCTAATACCTTGGTCTAAGATAGGAATTCTTCATAATATTGATCATCTGTCATGAACAACAAGGCGATGGAAATTTTGTTTTAAGTATGTTTCAAAAAGTTATGTACACCGTAATGTGTTAAGAGTACCTTTTTTTTTCCTGACTTTCATTGCTATATAAGTTTTTTTATGTTACTCTTGTCAGTTGGTGGTTACCATAGCAACCAGTAACAGTCAGCTCTTCCGCTTTTTCTGTTGCTGTCTGTTACTGTGGGGCAGAAGCTGCTGGAGCTGCTAACCACCAGCTTGTTTATTTGTCTCTTGTTAGAATAAATACAGAGAACCAGAATGTCTGTCATGAAGTCAACCTTCTGGATCAGAACAAACAAGGAGGGTTACATCTGGAGCCGTGACCTCGTGACTACTAAGGATCAGCCTTGAGCTAATTTGACATCCAGTGGGTTAAAGTCAGACTCCACATGAACATTCAGGTTTTACTGGTGATACAGCAATTCGCAGATCAGATGATTAGCACAGCATTCCAGCATCCTTCTGCTAGCATTTGCATATTACTGTATGAGTTTATTTGTTCTTCAACCTTTTTGATATCTATCTAACAATGTGTTATTTTTGGAGAAAAAGTCTTATCAGCTACTATGGTTAACAAAAAAAACAACAAAGCAAAAATAATTTTGTCTTGATACAGCATTTTTTTGTTCATTTTGTGAAATCTATATATACTTTATTTTCCCTCATTTGATTTGTGACATATTAGAGTAGGAATGACAGAAGAGTTTGATATAGAACATAATACAGAACTAATGAACATGGGGACACATTCTAGAGTGAGTTTTGGTAGAGGAACAATGTTATCCACAAGTTCACCACCTTATATGGGTTCTCCAGGTTATGGCAGAGGGATTCCTACTAACACTCATGAGTGTGGGGCTGATTTGTTCGATGGGCACAATGTCCAGAGCCCTGATACCTCCTCCCCAATTGATTCCCAGCCTAGTGAAACAGATGCAACATTGAAACATTTAAGTGTTCTAATCACAGAACTAGGGAAACACATAGGAGATTCAGTCACAGCAAGGCTACTGTCAGATAAAAACACTGTAACTAACCAAAGCAGAGAAGGCAAATGAGTACAAGCTTGTGGCACTACAGTTGACCTCACACAGCTCACCATGGCACTTAAATGTAATGTCAAAGAACCTCCCATTTTTTGTGGTGATGTAACTGACCAAAGCTCTGTTCTTGAATGGGTTGAGCTGATGTCAATGTATTTGAAAAAGAAGAATGTTAGCATTACAGATCAGCCTGGTGAGATTATGGATAAGTTAATGGGAAGAGCCATAGATGTTGTGAGAATAGGTATATGCAGTGACCCTTCACTCAGTGTCAAAATGCATCCTGAAGCTATTTATGCTATCCCCAAACAACATTTCAGTGACTTGATATACTCATGCTTGCCTCTTGCTGACTTCTGCAGTACACTTCCCATAGGTAATGAGAGTTCAATTGATTACTGGGTTCGTCTGAATAAAGCAGCTGATATAGCTGAGGAGTGTCTCCAGCGTCAAAGGAAAAGCATAGGTGACATCAGTAAAGAGGTGGCTATGATGTTTGTGAGACACTGCAATGAACCTTCACTGTCTGTTGTATTCAGTAGCAAATTGGCAGACAGTTGGACAGCTAAAGAGGTGCAAGAGAGGATTGATGAATATGTCAGGGAAATGAAATTCAAACAGAGTAAATTTACAGCAGAGAGCCACCCCAAACCAGATGTTTCAGTGATGAGCAATACCACACAGGAGGGTGGGAGAATGGAGACAGAGGTTATGATCCATTCCCACAAGCAGAATGTGAGTCAGCCCCTAGAAAGTGTGGAATTCACTACAATGCAGAACAGCATGGAGAAGATGACTGAGATGCTTGGTGATGTATTGAGTAGCCTGACTACTTCTTCAAGGCCTATTACCTTCTGAGGCCACAATAACTCATTCCAGAGAAGGAGGGTCTCAAGGCCCAGAGGTTGTAGCATCTGTAGTGACAGCTCTCACTCTACTATCGCTCATCGCTTGTGTTTTCTATGTCACCAGCCAGGCCACATTAAGTTTCAGTGCCCTAACTTGTCCTCTCCACTGACTCAGTCTGCACCAACCTCTCCTTCCCATCAGGAAAACTAGACAGGCCACATTTTGAGAGGGACAATGTGAGCCTGAGTGAAAGTTCCCTCAGCAATGATTTACAGTCAGTATATGAGTCAGTCTGTGAGAGCCTTCCCAGCCAGAAGACAGTAATTCTCCAGAGTACACAGCGTTTAAATGGCAGTGATAGTTTGTTCTACACACCTGTAGTAATTAATGGATGTGAAAATGTGTCTGCTATGTTGGACACAGGTTCCATGGCATGTTCTGTGAGTGAGGCTGTGGAAGAGAAGCTCATTGCTGCAGGCATCTTGAGCAGTGATTTTCATCAGAATCTAGATGTTGTTTTAATTGGATGTGGAGGACAAAGAGCCCAACCAAAGAGAGTTTGTGATCTACAGTTTGAAGTATATGGATGCACAGTATACCTGCCTACTTTAGTTGTTCCTGGTCAAGTGGAAGAGCTTATCTTAGGAACAAATGAGATCAAGTATCTGACACATAAACTCAAGGAGTCAGGCAAATACTGGGAAATTATTTCTGAAACTTCTGGTCCTAACAATAAAGGGCATGATGACTTCCTTGCTATGCTTACTGGCATTCATCACTGGAAAGGTGAACTTATGCCTGACATCGTAGGCACAGTTAAACTCACCAGCGCTGACACTGTTGCTTGGACATGAACACTTGGTTTGGGAAAATCTCCCGGAGAACTCACGTGGGGCCCCAGGCTGCACTGTGATTGTTGAGCCAACACAGTCTCATTGTATTCCAAGAAATGTTCTTGTTGGCAGAGTGGTCACTCCCCTGTGGGGTGATGGATGGATCCCTATGAAGGTCATATACCCAACAGATAAGTCAATCACAATCAAGAGATGCGCAAAGCTGGCTGATGTGTACCCATGCTTGGCTGTTGAGGAAATGCAGATCAATGACAGTTCATATCTGAAGTCCAATGGACAACACATCAAAGCTGAAAAGGATTCAGATTTGTCAGACATGGCTGAGGCCCTGACAGAATGTGGTTTAAGTGATCTGGATCTTCATTTTTGTGAGGTATCAGATGGCTGTAAAAGAGAAATGTATAAGCTTGCCCTGAAATATTCTGACATTTTCTCAAAGCATAAACTAGATTGTGATGAAGTGAAAGACTTTGTCCACAGAATCCACCTCGTAGATGAAAGACCTTTCAAACTTCCTGACAGGCGTGTGCTGCCAGCTCACTACCAAAAGCTGCAGATGATACTGAATGAAATGGAAGCGAAGGGCATCATTAGGAAATCATGCAGTGAGTTTGCTTCACCACTTGTCTTAGTCTGGAAGAGAAATGGAGAACTCCGCATCTGTACTGACTTCCAATGGTTAAATGCATGTACAGTGAAAGACACCCTCTTCCAAACCAAGCAGACTGTCTTGCTGCTCTGGGAGGCAATGCACTGTTCAGCACTATGGACCTCACGTCTGGGTTTTACAATATTCCCCTGCACGAAGAGCACAAGAGGTTCAGTGCCTTTGCCTCACCTGTTGGTCTTTATGAGTATAATAGGCTCCCTCAAGGACTTTGTAATAGCCCAGCTAGCTTCATGCGCATGATGATGATGATGATTTTTGGAGATCAGAAAATCATGAGCTTACTTTGTTACCTTGATGGCTTGCTGGTTTTCGCACCCAGTGAAGAGGAGGACATAAAGAGGCTTGAGATGGTCTTTGAACAGTTGCATACACACAACCTCAAACTGGCCCCCAAGAAGTGTCACCTTCTGCACCACTCAGTCCACTTCTTGGGCCATGTCATTGATAGCAGTGGTGTGTCAACAGACGCTGCCAAAGTAGAAGCTATAACTAAGATGTCCAAGTCAGATCTGATGTTTCCTGATAGCTAAATACCCTGCCCTAAGAGGATCAAGTCCTTCCTGGGCTTAGTCATGTGGTACCAACGTTTTATCCCAAACTGCTCTTCTGTGGCAAAGCCTCTTTTTGGACTGACATTTGAAACAAAGAACAACAGCTCAAACAAAGGGAGAGGGCATAAACATCCATGTACTTACAAAAAGCTCACAGCTGCAGACTGGACTCCTGAATGTGACCAAGCTTTACAAATCCTTAAAGATGCACTACTCAATAATGCTATATTGGCTCACCCTGACTTCTCCAAGCCATTCATCCTTTCCACTGACGCATCGTCTGATGGCTTAGGTGCTGTACTATTCCAAGTTACTGAAGGTGATGAACGGGCTCGACTCCTGCTCACCGGTTGGAGTTCTTGGCACTAAAATGGGCAGTGTGTGAGAAATTCAGCCATTGGCTGAAAGGTCATGTTTTCACTGCTTGGACACATAATGATCCACTTGCCCATATCCTCACCAAACCAAAGCTTGATGCATGTGAGCAACGCTGGGTTGCAAAGCTGGCTGCTTTTGATTTTGATATCAAGTACATACCCGGGCCAAAAAATGTTGTTGCAGATGCCCTTAGTCGAGAGCCTTTTGGTGGGAGAAGGATAAGTCAGCGTCTGATCAGTGAACCATACAGATGTCTGCTAGAGGAGTCTGAGAGTCTATCTGGAGAAGATATTCAAGAGGTTTTCAGAGAGTCAAATATTCATCAAGCCACCCAGAAACCTTCACACCAAAGCACAGTGACAGCACCCAACAAAACAACCTCTTCAGTCAGCTCTTTGTCTGCATCGGAGGTGTCAGCTCTCCTAGACTGTCATAATAATTGGGATACAGCCACAAGAATCAGATCTACAGTGTTGATGGACCACACCAAGAGTGTGATGTCCACTGGCCAAGATGTATTGCCATCCTTTTCCAAACAAGATCTTAGGGACAGACAACGACAAGATGCTGACCTACCAAGATTAATATTCTATGTTGAGCAACATCGTAAACCATCAAGGAGGGCGAGACCTAAGGAAACTGTGAATGCTTTGAGGCTTATGAGGCATTGGGACAAACTGGTGATAGAAGACAGCATTTTGTACCATGTGTCTAAGGATCTAATCACCAGGAAGAAGAGACACCAATACATTGTGCCTTTGTCACTCAGAGAGGATGCTTTACATGAGTGTCATGACAATGCAGGTCACCAAGGTCAAGACAGAACTTTCTCCCTTATGAAACAGTGGCTCTACTGGTGTTTTATGGAGAAGGATGTAAGAGATCATGTTAAGCACTGTGCCAGGTGTGTAGTCGGTAAAACACCAGAGCCGGATGGCTGAGCACCACTTGAGAGCATAAAAACTACAGCACCATAGG
Source organism: Characodon lateralis (assembly GCA_036250325.1). Lineage (NCBI taxonomy): Eukaryota > Metazoa > Chordata > Actinopteri > Cyprinodontiformes > Goodeidae > Characodon > Characodon lateralis. The sequence continues at coordinate 15,247 of JAHUTJ010001212.1, forward strand.
AATTAGTATGCATAGACTTCTGGACAGCAGAAAATTCCAAGAACCGTACTATTGATGTTGTCGTCGTGACTGACCATTTTACCAAGCTGGCACACGCCTTCTATTGTCCTAATCAGACAGCCAAACAAGTAGCATGGAAACTGTGGGATAATTTCTTCTGCTACTATGGATTCCCTGAAAGAATACATTCAGATAAAGGAGCAAACTTTGAGAGTGAGTTGATGACAGCCCTTCTTCAGGTCTCAGGTGTAATAAAGTCTCACACCACAGCCTATCATCCAATGGGAAATGGATCTGCTGAGCGCTTCAACCGTACTTTGGGGAATATGATTAGAACTCTTCCACCACGTGCAAAACATGTTTGACCTCAGATGTTACACACCTTGACATTCATGTACAATAGCACCATTCATGAGACAACTGGATTTCCACCTTTTTGTCTAATGTTCGGCCGAGTTCTCCGCCTCCCCGTTGACGTCCTGTTCAATTCTGCTCTGAGAGGCAACAGTGAAGTGTCATTCCCACAGTTCATCAAAGAGCTAAGAAAAGATCTTCATGAAGTCATGATGGTGGCAGAGAAACATTCAAGTGATGAACAAAGGCGGCAAGCCAACACATACAACAAGAGAGTAAAAGGGGTGGAGATTGAAATTGGTGACAGAGTTCTCTTAGCAAAAAAAAGCAGAGAGAGCTCAAAAATAAGCTGGCATACAGATGGGGAGAAGTGGTCTATACCGTGGTCAACATTAATCCTCAGACCCACACCTTTGAAGTCCGCCATCCCATCTCAGGTCAGACAAAAGTGGTCCACCGTAATTTGTTATGTGTAAACTTCCTGCCAGTCATCCCCAAAGTCATCATGCCAGTCATCATGCTGGTGAAAGTGCTTCTCATATCTCATCCTCTGCTTCAGTTGGAAATGAGGCTGTCGATCTCTCCAGTGAGCCACATACACAGCCTGCCTCTCTCACACCTTCTTTAGTATCAGATGAGAATGAAGAAGCGAATCTCTCTGGTCAGCAGCTCACACTTGACTGTGCAGTAGACAATACTGTTCGCACTCAGCACTAGGTCTCTCAGATTCCTTAGATGGATTCACCTCATCTGCCTGAAGATCAAGTAGCATCTGCAGACACCGGTGCGACAGATAATATCTGTGAAGATATAGCCAATGATGATTCAGCTTCAACTAAGGACGTCCCTCTAAGTGACCCAGTTCCTCATGATGGTATGGGATGTCAGAGTATCCAAGAGTCTATAGACCTAAAACATATGAGCATGACACAGGTTTTGAAGCTGTTAGGACTAGGACTGGTCGTGTTGTTCGACCTGTCAGTAGGCTTATCAAATCTATGGATAAGCCCACAGAGACAGTTTCTTCCCCCAGGCTGTTTCTCTGTTGAACATTCAATAGAGTACCAAACAACACCATACAGATGTTGCAAATGCACCTTTTTATTTATATATGTGTATATATGTATATTTTGTAATGCAAAAACAAAAACCAGAGACCAAAGTGTACCGGAGTCAAATTCCTTGTTTGTATATACGAACTTGGCAATAAAGCTGATTCTGATGAACACCCAGACATTGCAGGGACAGACTAAGTTGAGAACTTGGGCAACTTCCTTATTTAGTGTTAACACAGCGTAGTCTATTAGACATCCCCTCCAGTGAATGTTTAAATGTACTTTCTTTGCTCCATATCTCTGAATAATATTTTTGTAGATTGGTTAGTATAAGTTGGAATTGAATTTTTAAAAGTGTGTTCGTGCACTTTTTATGTTATCTGTGATGGGTTTGTGATTAGCACTGCACTACCCTCCTGAGTTCTTCATTGAACAGCTTTACAGTTTGGGTGTATTCACACCAGGAAAGTCCTTTGGTCCGATTGTTTGGACCGGACCAAAACCGAACTTTATTTTTTTCATTTGGTGCGCTTTGTTTTCACATTGTAATTTTTGCAAGTGAACTATTACTTGTAAACAAAGCCACGCGGGTGACGATCATTGTTCCCATTGGACAGAAATGACGGGGGCGGCACAGAGCACAGACCGTAAATTTAGGAAAACAGCTGTAGACGTGCTGCGTGCAGCACTTCTGTTCTGCATATTTGTACCGTTATTACAGCTGCAATATTATTGTGAGGGTGAAGAGCAGCTCATTCAAAACAGACTTTGAGACGTTCCATTTATAATTTTGGAACCCCGTCGGAGAATGCGTGCTGAACGCCGACGTTCTCTATGTGCCTTGTCCCACAACAAGCCAGTAGTGTTGCTAAGCAACACACAGCTTATCAGGTATGATTACCTTACAACACACACCTTTGCTACCGGCTACGGTGGCTTTTTATGTCGAGACATACGATTTTTGTAGTTGGTTCCGATCGGGGCCGGTTCGTATTCAGACCATAAGCGAACCGCACCAGAGTCCTTTTGGAAGTGGACCGAGACCCACTTTTTGAGGTGGTTCTGAGCTGGTTATTGGTCCGGACCAGAGTTCGCTTGAGTGTATTCACACCTGCACAAAAGGGGGGACACGAACTCTGGTCTGTTTAAAGCGGACCAAAAGTGGCAAGTGTGAATACACCCTTTGTCAGAGCACACTTTGTTGTTGGTGTGTTATTCATTCAAAGCGTTGCTTATGAGATATGGTGGGACTTTGGGAATGTTATTCTATACGTTTCCTGAATAGATTGTGTTTGTTTTGGGATTTTGACAAATTCAGAAGAGGAGAGTGTAACAGGGTTTTATTTTAACATTACTATTGATGTGAAGTTTGTCAAAATTGGTTTATTTATTCTTCAAAATGCATTTTATTTAATCAAAAAGTTATTTTTTTTCCTGACTTTCATTGCTATATACGTTTTTTTATGTTACTCTTGTCAGTTGGTGGTTACCATAGCAACCTGTAACAGTCAGCTCTTCCCCTCTTTCTGTTGCTGTCTGTTACGGTGGGGCAGAAGCTGCTGGAGCTGCTAACCACCAACTTGTTTATTTGTCTCTTGTTAGAATAAATACAGAGAACCAGAATGTGTCTGTCGTGAAGTCAACCTTCTGGATCAGAACGAACAAGGAGGGTTACACATGTTTTGTGTGTCTCTGCTTTGTTATTCAAGTTTGCACGAAAATGGAGAAAAAAGCTTACTGTAGTTCTCCAACAATATCACTGGGTAAGGGTGAAAACCAGAAAGGGTGAAGCATTCTGATATAAGACACAGCCACAACTGAAGCAACCCCTTGGACAGACATGTTAAACCACCACAAGCCAGCAGTCCCAACGAGAGACAAATTGAACCTCCAAAGATGCCACTAGACAGAACACTAAGTCCATAAATTGCTGTAAAGATATGTAACATTATGTTTATTTTTACTGAAATCTTTGGGCTGCAAGGTCTGATTCTTCCTGCTCTTTTGAGATTTTTGAAGGGTCCAAGAAGTAAACAAGTCCATCTGCTGCATTTATATGCTGTAACCATGGAAACAAAAGATTAATCAAAAAGCAATAGATTTGCTCTGGCTGAATAATTGTAATGCAATGAATAAGTATTTACCAGGAACTTCCAGAGTACATTGGAAATGTTAACAAAGGAAATTATTCCTTTGTAGTTGTCAAAGTTTATCTGCTCGGATAAAAAATGAGTCTAGAATGTGGTTTCATTCTACAGTTAAAATTGATAATGTAAACAATATAATAATTATTTCAAAGAAGAAGCTATCTATTACCTAAATTTAGTTTATGGGACAAACTTACCCTTGAAAGATTATTCCTTCTGACTTCTTCCCTTTTCCAAACAGAATGAGACTGGTGACAATGATTCATTTTGAAGATAGAACATTCCAGGTTCATTCTGTGGATGGTGATGTGCAGTAAAGACTATGATCTATAGAAACATTTTACATTTGAAGGACAAGGTTTGATAAACATAACAGGACAATTTCAAAGCTTCAAAGATAAAAACAAATTTTTAATAAACTCCATTGGACATTTAAGTACATCGACTGTAAGCCACTTATATGGCATAAGTGTCCGTAGTTCACTGTGATGAATAATCAAGTTGTTTTCTTTGAACTGCGATGGGATGACTGACACAACAACTTCAGTCTTTTTCCCCCCACAAATCGAAGAGCTGAGGGTTTTACGATATAAAAACATATTAAAAATAAATGGTGGTTAAAGGTGTACATACCCATTTAATGATAAACAAATAATGTAATCAATACCACATTATGATCATCACTGTAATTTTTTTCTGACTGATCTCTCCTTGCTTCTGACTATCCTTCAATGATGTCTTCGAAGCTTCCGTTTCTGCCATCTTGAAAAGATAAATATAAAAAATTGCTATATTGACACTGAATAACAGACCATATTACATAAAAAGAAATACACTGCTAAAAAAAATAAAAGGAACACTTAAACAACACAATATAACTCCAGGTAAATCAAACTTCTGTGAAATCACACTGTCCACTTAGGAAGCAACACTGATTGACAATCAATTTCACATGCTGTTGTGCAAATGAAAAAGACAACAGGGGGAAATCTTTGGCGATTAGCAAAACACACTCAATAAAGGAGTGGTTCTACAGGTGGGGACCACAGACCACTTCTCAGTACCTTTGCTTTCTGGTTGATGTTTTGGTCACTTTTGAATGTTGGTGCTGCTTTCACACTCGTGGTAACATGAAACGGACTCTACAACCCACACAAGTGGCTCAGGTAGTGCAGCTCATCCAGGATGGCACATCAATGCGAGCTGTGGCAAGAAGGTTTGCTGTGTCTGTCAGCATAGTGTCCAGAGCCTGGAGGCGCGACCAGGAGACAGGCCAGTACACCAAGAGACGTGGAGGAGGCTGTAGGAGGGCAACAACCCAGCAGCAGGACCACTACCTCTGCCTTTGTGCAAGGAGGAACAGGAGGAGCACTGCCAGAGCCCTGCAAAATGACCTCCAGCAGGCCACAAATGTGCATGTGTCTGCACAAACGGTTAGAAATCGACTCCATGAGGATGGTATCAGGGCCCGACGTCCACAAATGGGAGTTGTGCTCACAGCCCAAAACGCATGTTTAAGGAAAAGGAAAAACAAAATATATATACATTTCTTGATGAAAACGCATGTGTAAGGAAAAGGAAAAACAAAATATATATATTTCTGCTTTTATTTTTAATTTTGTCAGGATCGGTCCTCCATACAGAACTACCGCCCATGACTCGGAAACCGTAAGGGCTATCGATGCCATTCTTGGACCGTTTTTCACAGAACTGACAGGGGAATGGGAATGTTAACACTTTTTTATTAAAAATATAATATTAACAGGCACAACACTAGGTGAAAAGAAAGGGAAAAATTGAGAAAAACACAAAAATGCCTGAACATGCTCTCGAACAACGTGTAATCACTCGGAAACTATAAGGGCTATCGATTTGATTCATGGAACATATGAATCAGCAAGCCTTGCGGAACAATCGTGGATCTTCTCATGTTTCTACAAAAATCTGTCTGGGAGGTGTGACCCTGTGAAAAAGTGGATCATTTTGACCATTTTTAACCCGAGTGAAGGTGAATTTTTCACTCTCAAACAAACCTACTTCACGAGAAAATGATAAAAGGTATCCAAAACATTTTTGGACCGTATGTATCAGCAGGGATCGGTGAACAATCCTGGAGATTTTCCTGTGTCTACATAAATCCGTGTAGGAGATATGACAGTGTAGAAAAGTGGATAATTTAGAAATTTTTCAATTTTAAGCGATTTGTACGGTGGCCGGGGGGTGCAAACACTTTTACAAGATGCGAAACAAATTTACATTTCAGAAAACCAATTTACATTTCAGAAAACAAATCTACATTTCAGAAAACAAATCTACATTTCAGAAAACAAATTTACATTTCAGAAAACACTTTTACATTTCAGAAAACAAATTTACATTTCAGAAAACAAATTTACATTTCAGAAAAC
>JAHUTJ010001213.1:8313-21198 GCA_036250325.1 Characodon lateralis
TTAATCTGCAGAAGAACAAGCATAACAAGCATAAGATGAATATTCACATGTAGATTGGATTGGATAATCATGATGCAGAAGTATTGTTAAAACATTATTAGCTGTCATTATTGCATGGCTGCAATAAATTAAAGATATTTACCTCAGCATCAAATAGGCAGCAGGATTTCGGCCATTTGTCAAGGCTGAACCCTACATTTATGGTACCATTCTCTTTCTGCGGAGGGATTTATAGGCAAAGTTAACACTGCTGCAAAGTATTAAAAGGTACATAAATTACATATATACATATATTTGAGTTCTGTAAACATCTGCCACAAGGTTTAGGAGTGTGATCATAGTTAGATGAGAAAATCAGAACTCCAGGCTCTGCTCTAATTCATCCCGAAGCTGATCAAGGTTGAGGTCAGGACTCTGTGCAGGTCATTCAAGTTTCTCTACACCAAACTTTATACGCCTGCAGCCATGGAAGTGATTGGAACACCAGAATTAATTGATTTGGTGGTATATTTACAAAGTAGAAAGTAATGAAAATAAGCAAAAGTCATTGAATGACAAATGTGTGTCCAAACACACACACACTATGCCTTAGAAACTACATATAAGCTATAAGAGTACATCTCAACATCTCAATTTCCACTTCATTCCAAAAATGTTTACACAGCATTTGCATTTTTAGTAGCAAACAGCCAAAACTTCTGTTAACATGAAATTAGTCATAGTTGCTAAAAGACATAATGAGTTGCACCAGGCTGCTTCTCCCATTACTGTTACAATATTAAGGACATTTATTCTGTATTTGCATAAGTTTTTGTATTAATCAAACAATGTTAATTTATGCCATTATCTGCATAGCTTTTTAAATGTTTCCTGTTATTTAAAAGGCATAGAATAAAAACAGTGTCAAATATGTATAGAATGGCTTCAAACTACAGGATGTTGTGATCTTTGTCAACCCACACATAGAAAGTACTCCTGGATCAGTGCTTCTGTGTTTCTTTTTTATGTGTGTGCTCTGTCTTTAAACTCCTTTGTTGTGGTGGATGGCCTTTCAGATTGAGCCAGGTTCTGCTGGAGGTTTCTCCCTGTTGAGGAGGAGTTTCTCCTTTTCACTTTTGCTCAACTGATGAGGAACTGATGCTGAGTCACAACATGCTGGTCCAGGAGGAGTAAAAATACTGCAAGTCAGTGACTTGGTGCAATCAGCTGGGAAAACTTTTTAATCAAATCCAAACTCAAATTGGTTTAAATAAAGTAAACAGCAGGCTGCCTCAAGGCCTATTAAAGTCTTCCTTTCTTTCTCTTTTTGAAAGTTAAGTAAGGCAATACATTTCTTGATTCTGCTGTTGTTTTATGTACTAAATTAATCAACAATAAACACTACTTAATTAAGACTTTTAATATATTTTTAATATATTTTCTTTTTAATTTCCATTCATATTGGAAAAAAATCTTCACTGAGAGCAAAGTGTACTGGAGTCAAATTCCTTGTTTGTGAGCACAAACTTGGCAATAAAGCTAATTCTGATTCTTCTAATAAGATAATTATTTGTCCTATAACTGACTAGTTCCAGTATAATCAATAATGTGTGATTTTAATATATGTTTGTGAAATATTTGTCTCATTCTTTTTTAATGAAGTATGAAATTAAGGCTCACTGTTAAAGTAAATTAACAAACCTTATGATTCATTTTTGATTGATCTTCGAAGGATTAGAAATAATTTGTTATATTAATGAGACTGATAATAGTTAGAATACAGAAATACAATTATGTAGCTTATCAATAGCTGCAGCTAATGATTATGAGGCTTTGGTGTTTTTAAACAAGCTCAAAGCTCTTCAAAGTGTTAACACTAAACTGAACATATTCATTCACATGCATTCATGCACAACACTTGAGACAGTTTACAGAACAAGACCATTAAAATATGTAATAGCCATGAGGTTGAGCCTCACCGTGTGCACACTGGTATTCTCTGTGATCGTGCCACATTTCACAATAACCAGGTACTTCTTACACAGGATGTCAGGCCTGAAGCTGACAGCCAGGGTGCCATTGGCAGTCTCATGAGCCACACGGATGTTAGGCTCCCACAGACTTCCTACAAAGATTACATGCCATGTTAGCAGTTTTAAACATATTAAACTGTACTGAAGAAATAGGCATGTGACTTACCACTGTCTATGCAAAACTGGGTCATCTTCATTTTTGGGTCTCTACAGCCTAAATAAAAGTAGAATTAGAAGTCATTTTTACCTCAATGGGAAACAACAAAAGAAAGAAAATCAAATGGAAGATTTCCTAGCAGGTTTTATTTTGAATCATCATCTTCAGATTTATAAGCAAAAACAAAAAGAAAAGCAAGATAAAATCATTATTTCTTTTATTTTGACTGAGTCATAAACAGAATTTGGTTTCACCTGCACACCCTTAAACAGGGGTCTGCAAACTGTACAAACCAAAGAGCCATTTCTGCCCTCAGTCCAGCTAAATAAAACTCATTTAGAGCCACTAATGTTACATGACCTCTTGAAAAAAAGACATCTTAAATTTTTTGATAAATATCTACAATAGAAGTTTTGTTTTCATTTTATAGAGCTACCATTTTGGTTCCATTTTCAGGTTTGTTATTAAATCTGTATTTAAAAAATGTGTTAATTCTTAATCGTGTTTAGCCAAAATCATTAAGAGTCATTGTGAAAGGTCCAAAGAGCCACACGTCTCAAACCCCTGTCCTAAAAACAACTATATCCTGGTTCAACCCACCAAGGACCTGAACTTCTCTGCTGACGTCAAAGCTGCTGTGGCCCTGCTCTGGTTTGGGGATGTTGTAGACGGACACAGAATACCGTTGACCAGGATTCAGCACCAGCACATTTGAGGAGAACATCCACTGAAAACACAAAAGTCAGTCAGTCCAAAGTAAGATTTCTAAATGCTTCACGTGAAATGTTGATGGTTTTCTAGGGTAGTTTGAAGCCTTTAGACTAATATAGCGTACCAAATATTGCATCCAAGCAACACTTCATGATTGCAATATATCACCCATTGATACTGCAACTGTGTTTGCAGCTCTATTACAAATCAGGCATATGTAAATTAATTCATTCATTCATTCATTCCCATAAGCACTCCTCTGACACCTAATGAAAACATACATTATTAATGCTATTTAATGTTATTTTGTAAGAGAGATGACATGACAACACCCCCTAGTCATCTTCTTACCTTTAACGTTTTGTCCCTGTGACGACCTTTTGTCCCTATCACTGCATGAGGTGCAATAACTGCCCCTCATGCAGTGAGATAGAGAAGCAGACTGTGGAGCCCAGAATATGTCGCTTATGGTCCATTTTTAAATAAAACATTAGCTCCCTCACATTATTTCTGATAGATTATAGTTCTGGATAGATAATGTATGTCTTGACCAATGAAAGCGCTCCTGTCTTTTGAAAGTATAACATTAGTAAAAAAAAAAAACAACTCAGACTCAGACTCAAAACAAAAATCCTTATAATACAGCCTACAGAGGCTCTCAATGTGTCATTTTCTCTCAAATGACTTCTGTTAAGCTGTCCTATTTACTGAAAAATTATTTTTGTTTAGTACAAGGAGAAAAAAAACAGGTAGTGCATTTTGACATACTTTTTAGATTATCATTCATAGCAGCTTTATTTTAGTTCAAAGACGCCTTGTAACAAAAGACACACAAGGACGAAGCTGCTTGAAGCAGCCAAAGGTAGTGAATTGTTAACCTACTGGGTTAGAAAGATTACAATAGGTAAAAACAAAAATACTAACATCTTATATAGTCAACATATAGCTGTTTTGTAGTGCCCTCGTAGAATTTTACAAGCAACCAAATTAAGAGTCAATAATTATGTTAAAATGTACTGTAGTTAAATGTAGATCAATTGATAGCTAATTTCTTACTCCTAGAAATGAGAGTTCAAATGAGTTGAAGACAGAAATAACAAGAGACGCTGAGATACAGTCAACACAGGGAAGATGAGACAATGAGGACAGAGAGAATAGACAGAAGAAAAAAAGAAAATGTACATAAGTAATCACAAAAACACAAACATAAATAGAGGAGGTTTAAGCTAAAGTTCAGTGGTCAGTTAGCAGTGTCAGTAGGCTTCATGTTTTCTCATGGTGACATGTAACACTAAGATAACATGTTTCAACAACTTATTTTCATTTTACTGTCTGTTGTTCCATGTTTGATGCAACTATGCTGTTCTGAATGGACCATCTTCACTTCCATTGCAAGTAGAGAACATCCAGGCTGCATCATTTATTATTAGGGCCTTTATTACAGTACACTAGAAGCTTGTATTGTGCCCCTCTTTATATATTTTTAACAGTGTAATTGTGTAAAATCTAAATACATTCAGTGGTCTAGTTCTCTAATTTACATATTTTGCTCATATGCAAGTTTAAATATCTCAATACCTCCTTATGATGAAAGGAGTCCAGCAGAGTAAAATTCTGATCACAATAAAATATTTAATACACATATATATGGTGTTGTGCATTTCCCTAGTTTTGTTTCAACTATATACCTCCATGCTTACTATTTGAAGTACATCATAGTACATTGATGTTATGATTCTGGCACGTCTGCTCTACCCTGTCTCCCTGGCTGCAATCGGCAGATTAGATGCACCTGGTGGCTGCTGCAGTGCAGTGCAATCTGTGGCATGCCAAGCACCTCTGTCTTCCCTGATATATACTGACTCTGACAATCAGGCGGTGCCAGATTTTTGAAAGCCATTTGTGTGAGTAGATATCCAGCGTTCCTTCCTGTCTGATCATTGTTCTTGACCTTGCCTTGGTTTTCGGATTTTTGCCTCTCTGCCTGCTCCCTGTCGGACTGTTTGGATTCTGGTTTTGACCCTGTTTCCTGCATCTGGTTTATGTCTCTGCCCGCCCCTTGCCTAATGTCTCTTGTTCCGATCGTTGACCCTGTTTCTGTCCTCGGATTATTGAGCCAACCTAGCCTTTGGATTATTCAGCCTGGAGTCACTTCTTACCTGTGCTGTGGAGATCACCGCCTGCTGCCCACTGAGGTTTCCCCTCTGGGTTTCAAGTTCCACTCAAGACAAAAGCAGTGATTCCTGGAAGCTGTGAGGAGTGTTACCTGTGTGACATTTTCCTGTGGCTGAATAAACCTTTTAAACTTTCAGTACTGTGTCTGGCTGAATCTTGGGTCCGCATTTTTCTGATTCATAGCAATTGAATTATAAAAGCTGGGTGAGATTCTTGCTAATATAGAATGCAGCATTATGTGCCTTGTTTTTGCTTTGAGCACCTGACCCTTTACTGGTCTCTGCACAGCCCTGTTACAAATGATTAAAAATAAAGAAAAACATATGATCTCGTTGGTGTGTCCAAACCTTTGACATGTACTGAATCTCAAACATAAAAAATGAGCCCCTCACCTTCTCTCCTGATGGACTTCTCATGGACAGATTGTCTTTGAACGAATATCGCATACACAACTGCTCATTGGTGGACATCACAACAACATGAAGCTCAGTGGCAGTCAGGAAACGTATGCCACCTGTTGATTAATAAAGCAGATGTTAACGTCTGTCCACATAAATAAAAAAACAAACTCCAGTGAGAGTCAGGTGACAGGATACCACTTCCTGAACTTAGCAAAGAGACACCTCCAACATTAGACCTTTTTTGCAATCTATCAATAGATTGAATTATAATTAATACATTTAATATAATCAAACAATAACAAATTACAACACCAATTATTATCCTTAAGATAGACACTGTGTCACCATCATCCTTTAATGTCCAGTTAGCCTGAAGAACAGGCTGCAGTTGTCCAGTGTCATCTGGTCTGGTGTCTACTGACACCAGCAAATTTTCTGGACCACTGGGGGTGTACTTGTGGCTAATCAGCCACCCAGGATCCATACAGTTACCTGCATAAAGACACAAACACACACTGAAATGTTTAAGTCAACATTCACTATATATACTGTATTTTCTGTTTTATTCTAAATTGATTTAATGCATTTTTATGTTTTATATAATGTATGAGATCTTTATGTGAATATATAATACAAAACAAATGAAAAAAAAACCCAACTGGCAGGTTTACCATTACAAGTATTTCAGAAGAAACATTTTCACATAAAAAACTGTAAATACATGTAAAAACGTTCATGAAATTAAAAAAATCAAATCAAATCAAAGACCCAGGTGTGGAAAGTATGATACTGACATTAAAGAGACTTGTGACTTTTTCTAGAGTTTAACTTGTCATAAACAACAGAACAAGGAAATGTGTGTACCAGAAAAAAATACTCACTGTAACTGGATGTACAGTTCAGACCCTGTTAAAGGAACAAAGCCAACAACATTAGAAAAAATGGTTTGGTCTTACAATTATAAACCTCTAAGGATTTTACCAAAATTTGGCCTTTTGTATACATGAAACTTTGTAAAGGATAAGTTTATATACAATTATGGAAAAAAGAAAGGACTGCAAGAATGGATCATATCAGCAACGAAGCCAGAGAAGTAAATGTTACTGCCAATCAATCTGGGAAGGGTTCTAAGGCTGTTTCCAAACAATGTCAAACTGTGGGAAAACTTTATGACAGTTGCCAATGTTTCCAGGAGTGAAAGTCCAGACCTGATTTGAAATACTTTGGTGGGGTAAGGAATGGGCTGATATAAATTCTTACAGCACAGTTAAGATACTAGAAATACCATAATATTACTGTTACGCTGTATTTAAGCTTGGCTGTATATAATCCAGATATATCCAGACATTAATAACATCTCTACATTGATATTGTAAACTGTCTTTGGCGAGGAAACACGTAACCAATTTAATTCAACCAGATGATCACACTGACAACATTTAAATAGCAAACGAAACCACAATATTCCTAAATTAATAAGAAAAAAGGCTCACAAAACAAGCCCAAAGAAATATATTCCGGTGGTGGAAAAGGATGGAGCTGCTCCCTGTCCGTCTCACCTGTAGCGAGCATTTGAGTGCATGATCTGATAGAATCCTGATGCAGGACGAGCCCACCGCCCCCAGTAAAACCAACAGCGCTGAAACCGAGTACATGTTTTACAACCATCCCAGTTTCAGCGACGCTGCTCCATTCCACTCAGACCCGCAAAACCAACTGAAAACAACAGCCTGTTGCTCGGAAAGAGTGACGCAGGTGTTGCGCTTCCTGCTCTGCTGCTGGAAAATCCCCTGTGCTCTGAACAGGAACTTCTGCCTTATGCTGCCTTCAACACCATCGGAAATAAAACTTGCACTGATGGATGTAATCGGAATTATCGAGCATTTGCTCTTTTTTTTCCATTTGGACAATCCCACAGGACAGCCCAAGAGATATTTAGTTTACTGGATAGAAACCACACATTTTTGCGGAGCAATTGTCTGAACTTTTGAACAATGAGGCAGCAAATGTTTACTCAGTCTGTTGACTTTACCTTTTAAATATATTATACATATCTGTAAGGCCAGCCGTACCAGTACATTTCATTATTGTTCTTAATAATTTCACAAACATTACTTTACTTATTATTATTGTTATTATTATTGAGAAGAAGAATTCTGCAAATAGGGAGTAGGCTAATATTAGTAAATACCACATGAATACTTCAGTGGAGGGGTTTTCTGCAGGAAGTTTTAGCGTTTTGGATTTTTTCGTCTGCCTGTGAATGAATCATGAACTATTAGTCAGTTTCCTTGTTCTTTGAAACAGTGTTTAAGCGGACTTAGTCTTGGCAGCAAAAACAGCAAAACCATGCATGGGCGTCACATTGTGAACAACCAGATAAAGGCAGTTGCAGACTGTTCTGGTCTGCTCCTTTAATACAGATATCAATGAGCAGTTGAAGAGGTTGAGAATCTCACATTCTGCGACGAAGTATGGAGGAACATTTGTATTATTCAATCAAACAAAAAAGTAATTTCAATCAAAAAAATTATTCAATCAAAAAAACATTTGTGATCAAAACTTTTAAAAATGCAGTGATTATTTTTTAAATAAAGTAAATTTTGCCTACATAAACGTGACAGAAATCCGTGGTTATGCATCTCAAAATTTTGGTTTTAAAGCTCCCTTGTTTTGGTGTAGCTCTCATTTTTTGGTTGAATTCAACAAATTTTGAGCGCGGAAAACATGAACATCCGGGGCGGGACCTAAGGAGAAACGATGTAAGACGTTTCCCTATTGGTTGGTGCTGACATACCAGGAAAGATCAGGGTACAAATAAAGTGAGTGTTAAATAATCTTCTCAAAGTCACACCATTCAAAAGCTAAAGTGTCTGTCATTTTTTAAAGAAGAATATCATTATACAGTTATTGAGGACTGCTTTAGAAAACGACAAATCCATCAAGCTATGGAAAACGACTGCTAATTCATTTTTTTTTACCCCACGGTCCTGCCGGTTAGCATAGCATGCTGGCTAAAGTTAACATAAGGTAAAGTACAGAAACTAGACGTGTGTAATGTACGTCTGGCTTTATGTTTAATCTATTAATCAGCGCACTTTAATCAAGCTGCATTGAGCGTGGCAGAATGCTAAATTTAGCTGGAGGCAACATGTAATAAGTTGATCTGTGATGCATCCATGTCTGCTAATTAGCTAGCAGCGATGCTAAAGCTGAGAAACACTATAATGCTGCGGCACATTTGGCCCTTTTCCACTGGCTCGTTTTAGCTGGCTCCACTCAGTTTCGCTCGGTACTCAGTTCCGTAACTGTTGTGTTTCCACTGACCCTCCAACGGCTGAAGCTATGGTGACTGAAGACCCGCCTCCCCCCATGAGTGTAGGGCGCTGTGCTGCTATTAACGTTACTGTTACTTTGTCACATTAAAGTAATCTGCGTGAAATTATAAAAATAGAAAATAAAAACATAAATAAACTAAATACTAATCACGTTTGTATTAATGTATTTGCAAGAATGTCTTATTTATGTCCACTAGGATAAATATGTGGACCACAGCCCAGCCAGAACTTATAAAATAAGGCTCAGGGGTTCTGATGTGAGGGGGCATGGCAGGAGAAGCAGAGAGGAGAGACGCTGCTGTCTGGATGGTGAAGCTCCAAAGTTTGCCTGACGAAGTTACAATTTTGGGCTTTATGAAAACGTTTTTCATGTTGTTCAATGACTTAAAAGCTCAAAACCGTGGACTTATGACCTTTGAAGTTAGTTTTAGGTTGAATGTCGCATATTTGTGGTCCGCAGATTCTGCGGGCTCGTCCTCCTGTTTGGTCCGAGGCAGGCAGTGTGAATACAGGGCAGCTGCTCTCTGCCTGCTCCCTCCTCCTGCAGACGCTGGTTCGCTAAAGGATTGTCAATAAATGAACGAACCAAACATGTTTCGTGGTGGTTTTGTTTTGTGTGTTTGGGGGGAAATGTTTGTGCCTCTGAACAGCTGATTTTATGTGTGATCAGCTGGTTTAGGATGTTATTACATACAGCACTCTGCCTGCATCTAATTCAGAAACCTAATTTGTCCTTTTTCTTTTCTGTCAGCCTTCAGGCATGTTTTACAATTAGTAAATAGTAAAATTATATTTTGGTTAGAGCCGCTCTGGCCACTGTGGTCATTATTATTGTAGTTGCTCTTGAGTTTTATCAACTTTTCTGGCACTGTTTTAACAAAAACCTTCTAATTTCTCCTCCTCCCACGACCAATCAGTGAACAGCAGTCTGTTCACGTCACATACCTGCTCAGGTTTTACCTGCTCAGGAGCGAGGACCAAAAAAGTAGGTACCGGTATGGAAAAACAGTAATGGAAATGCTCGCAAAGCAAGCCGAGTGGAGTCAAGTAGGGCCAAATCGAACCAGTGGAAAAGGGGCAAGTGCATCATTGGGACCACGTTAATTTACACTTCAGTGTTAATAAATAATTTTTTTCTTTTTCAACCACATAATCAATGCGGTGAAATATGTCTTAAATATATATATTTTCTTCCCAAAGCAGAATGGAAAACCAAAGTGCCAAATAATGGGCTGAGGTAGGAGTTTGACACAATTTCCCAAATTTTTATCAGTGTTTATACATCAAAGAAATAGTCTATCAATGTGTTATATGCTATTTGCTATGTGATTACACATTACAGTACTTTCTGGCATTACTCACCACAACAGTTCCTTAAGCTCCTAGAGAGGGACAGAACTCAAGGATGGAGAAACCTACAAAGCTGAAGTTGGCTTCCAATTTGGGAGTTTTTCTCTACCTTGAACATCTTTAATTTGCTCAAGTTTAAAAACTACAACACTTTGACTCTTGAAACCTGGAACAGATTGTTTTTAGACTAATAGCAGAATTGTTTAAACCCTGTCTGAGATTTGTGAAAGCTGTATTTGATTTGTGCAAGTTCAATAAATGGTTATTGATGTTAGTGCTTTCTTTGCTTCTGGACCACATTAAAATTGGTCCAGCTCAAAAACTACAATTGTTAAACTCTCCAAACCTGCACTAGATTTTTCTAAACTAATAACACTCAAAAGCAGAAAGAGCACTCAAAAACAGGCTAAAACATGAGTATGTACATTAGGGGGCTCTACAATAAAATAGACCCTAGCTTAATTAAAAAATGTACAACTTTAAACTTGTAGACATTTTTATTAATATGGAAGCACTTTGTTAAACAGATTTGTTATATTTACCAGTGCTTTCATCTCAATTTCCGCTCTCAGTTGCATTAGAAGCTCTTCTGTCTCTGCAAAAAAAGGCATTCATCTATGAATTATTCTGAAATTATTTTTGTTCTTTCTTTTCGTGATCATTTATGATGCTCCCATGTTCATACCGCTCCCCCATCTGACTACTGTGTGTTTCACTGCTTCAGCTCTGGTTAGTGTTATGATCTTTTCCAAAGCAGTTATCAATCCCTGAATTACATCACAAATTAAAAGTTGAAAAATATTTTGCAGATATTATATTTACTCTGGATTGTATTAAGTTATTGAAAACATGTTGTTTGACTTTTCACTAACATGTTTCATAATTTCAGACCCTGCTTCTCCTCACCTATTCCTACCCTGAGCTACCAGCTGACAGGAGCCCCGGATCTTCTAAAATACAGCTTTTTAAAATAATTAATTTGTTTTTGTGGCACTAGTGGCCTTTATTGTTTGGTAACTGGGCAGGAAGAGAGAAAGAGAAGAGGAAGACATGCTGTACATGACTCGGGAACTGAACCCAGGACATTTGCATCCAGGACTCTGGTCTCCTCACATGGTGGACCTGCTCTACAACTGAGCCACTCTGCTGGTTGATGCTACTGATGATTTCTTCTGTTAATTCAATTAATGACATTTATGTAGATCTGTTTTCCCTAAAACTACACTGACTGTCTGACATTAAATTATTATTTTCCATGAAATGGTCTAATCTTTGAATGGCTTTTCTAGTATTTAGGAGAATTGGCAGAGTAATGAGTAAATTACAGATGAAGGTCAGTGGTTTTGTGATAAAATCAACGATAGTCTTAACTAGTGTTATTACATTGGAGTCTACATATGTATTTTCCATACATTTAATATCTTGAATTTCATTAGTATCCACAAATTTCAGATACATTAAGAGTTTGTTGTAAATTTATTAACCCAGTCATCTTCATTTTGCTGCAAGGTACTCATTTTACCAGCTAGTTTTGGTCCTACACCTATAAAAAAATAATGAAATCCTTTAATCAGATCATGCATGTTCTTTAAAATGCTATCATTAAAAACATCATCAGAATGATCTATTTTAGGTGAATGTTTTTAGTATTGATAGTTCTGCATTTAGGGGAAATGATCAATATGTTCATTTCCATCAGTTATCACCAGCCCACTTCTTAAACTGCATTTCAGATAATTAGTGAATTGTCAGGACTTGAGCAATGGAGTACCCCAGAATGCAGACGAGCAGGCAGCACGATGGTAGGTGAAAAGTTTAATTAACAAAAACTCTCTCACAAGAAGAGGCAGGAACAAAACAATAAACGGGCAGGCAAGACAGGCTTGGCATGATCTGAACAACAAGACATGAACATGATCTGAAAATGTTTCCGCAATGTGTAACTGAACAGGTGTGTATTTATGGAGCGTGAACTAGGTGGAGCAAGGAGATAGATTAGCTTGGAGCAAGTGAACCGAATAAAATTAATTGACAGACAGAACAAAATGTGGCTGGAGCAAAACAGAGACTCTTGAATACAAACTAACAGAAACTAGAAAATCATGAAACTAAAGCATGACCAGATCCAAAAACCAAATTGATAAAACATGAACTAGAAGACAGAAACTAAAGCATGACCAGGAAAATAATAAACAGAAACATGATTCAAAAACTGTGAGAAACATATAAGAAAAAAGCAGAAACCAAACAACCCCAAGTCATAACATGAATATACTGTCTAAGTGGCTGAGTGAGTTATTCTGCTGGGTTTTGTATCTGGATAATGGCTTTAACTATACATCATAATGAAACCATTTTGTTCTTTTATATTTAGATATTAAAATCTCCAAATATGACTTGGTGATTTATATTAGTAAATGTTTTATGTCTATGAAGTTAGTCATCTTAGATGCGGTAGTGCTGTAGACACAACTGATAATATTCTATTTTTTCATGAAGATTTCTGTCGATATACATTCAATTCAATTCAATTCAATTCAAAAATACTTTATTAATCCCAAATGGAAATTAAATGTTGTTATAGCTCATATTATGAAGGTTTCCTCAAAGAGCTGTTGTAGATGCCGATGGCTGTGGGCAGGAAGGATCTCCTGTAGCGCTCCGTCTTACAGCAGATCTGAAGAAGCCTCTGACTGAAGACACTCTGTTGTTGTAGGACAGTCTCATGAAGAGGATGCTCA
>JAHUTJ010001214.1:0-21189 GCA_036250325.1 Characodon lateralis
GCTAACAGAAGGTGACAAAGATCTCAGAACATCTGATCTAATGGAGTGATTTCATCTGGACTCTCCCCAGCTTCATCTGTTCTGATGAGACTGGGCCCATCTGAACCCAGAGGACCAGTCTGGACTGGAGTGAAACTGGGTTTCTGGTAGAAAGTGAATAGTTACAAGTAGTGAAGCTGTTTGTGATGAATAGGTCTGCTTCTGATCACAGCAGAATCATCTGGAAACAGCAATGTTTCAGAACCGAACCAGAAACTGCAGAGGTTCTCTCTGCAGAAACCGCTGACTGGAGGTTTCAGCTGCTGTGGAAGATCTCCAGCTCTCCACTGATTCACAGCTCGGTGTTTTTTCGGAGCGTTTGAAGGGTACTTTTCCCCAGACTGGTTCAGAACTTTCACATTTTCTCTCAAAACGTTCCCGCCGTGCCGTTTGACTCTCCTGCTCTGTCGTGAGTTCAGATGATTCTATGATCTCCACCTCTCTCCACAGGCTTTGATTCAAACAGCAGCTGCGTTTAAACGTTGGCTTCTGTAGGTTTACGGCCTTATCTGTGGACTCTCCCAGCTTCAAAGAGCAGATCCAGGCTGAAATCTGGCAGCAGCGTGTAGAAACTCTAATCCTGCAGCCGTTTGAAGTTCCTGTGGGAACATTGGAGGGAATAACGAGCAGCTTTCACGCATGAACAGAAGCTTTCCTGTCTTGTTTGCTGCTGCAGATAAAATCGTGCACGCTCAGCGCCACGTGCGCTGGATTAATTATTGATGATTCTCATTAGCAGGAGGTTTTCTCTGGGAGGAGAGTCAGAGGATATTACAGCTTCTATTTTCAGCTGCTGTGTTTCCATATTTCAGGCTCAGTATAACAGCCTGATCTTCTTTAAGCTTCAGGACAAGTTAAAGTTTGCTTTTCTTCTGTTTAAACTTAGTGAGTCACTGAGGTTCATGAGATTCAGTATACTGAGCTTTAATCTGAACACATTAATTAGCTACAGACCATCTGATCAGATGTGTTTATTGGGCTCAGATTATCCACGGAGCGCCACCTCCAGTCTTACATCCCATCTTTTTGTCTCCTCCACAGACGCCACCGGCATTTTGCAGGTCAGAGCTCTGAAGGACCACTGGAATCTCCACGATCCCACTGCTCTCAACATCCGAGCAGGCGATGTGATCACGGTGAGATGCTCTACCACCATCTGATGCTGGTGTTCTGGTTCTGGTGGTACACAGCTGAAGAAGACTGTTTTTGGGCTGGTTGGTGTATCATCCAGACAATAAACCAGACAGCAAGCAGGGTTCCTCTCTGGAAAAGTTTGGGAACAGCTGGAATTACATTGAATTAATTTCCAGGTCTGGATTAAAAAGGGAAAAAAACAATATAGAAAATTATTTCTAGATTTTATATCCTGTCTCATTCCATCCATCCATCCATCCATCCATCCATCCATCCATCCATCCATCCATCCATCCATCCATCCATCCAAATAAGATCATCTCCAAGCAGATCAATGACCCTGCATGAGTCACATGAAATGTGTCCTCCAGCAGATCTAAAGAGGTTTCGGAGGAGAAACAAGCTGCCCAAGCTGCAACCAGCTAGCTCCAGCTACATAGATGTTTCATAGACAAAAAACTAGATTCAAAAATTCAAACTAAGAATTTACAGATGTGAAAAACGTCCTGAAATAAACTGGAATTTTAAATATTTGTTTTGAATCACTCCACCTGTAGGTAAGAGAACTTCCTTTTCTTCCTGCCTGTGATCCAAATGTTCTTACCAACTTCTAAATCATTCTGCAGGATTTTTAAAGGTCTGTGAGAGTTTTCTTGAAGACCTTTAGTTCAGTCCAGTTCCTCACCAGTTTAACAGGAACTCAAACCTACCTGGGAATCAAACTGGATGAACCAGAACTGCTTTAAAACGTAACGGATAACACAGCTAATGGACTTTTTAAACCTTTGATCTTAGGCCCTTTCACATAGTTTGCTCCCATTTCTTTAGTCCAATCTGGAAACACCAGAGATAAACTTCTGACTGACAGAATATAGCTGAGCTGAATGAAAACTGGGAATATCTTCACATGATGGGCACTGTGTCCTGAAATGATCTGGGAAGGGGGACAAACCGGGGTCAGGACCTGATCCAGTTTGTCCTCCTCTGGTCCTGACTGAATGACTGATCTTTGACTGATCCAAAGTGTGTTCTGTGTATGTTTGGGTTCATGTCTCTGATTCAGGGCTCTCGGGTCATGGACAAACAGATTCAGGGATGACTTTCCAACCGGAAAACAACCCTAATTAGTTATAATTGTTATATTAATAGCTGACCTGTTTGAGCCAACGTGCACCATCTTTACAGCACATATTGTTTTTCTACTTGCTTCAAATTTCATTCTTTTGCCTATTCTATGTTGATTCTGAGTATTAATTTCCTTTTGTATATATACTATAAATATGGTGTGTTTTTCCTTCAGCACCAACGTCTGGCAGTACCCAAAGTTGGTGGTAATACTGTAGAAAGTATGACTGAGTAATGAGACCAGAGTCAGTCACTCAGCTGGACCAGCTAGCTTCCTTTACTTGTTCATGAATCCCAGTTTAAATTAGACCAACTCATTATTACAGGGATTTGCTCCCCTGACTGTCACCTGACAAACTTTCCATGGATCACTGCCTCTCACTGCTGGAAGGTTTCTGGTTCAGACCCAGACTTGGTAAATCTCACATCATAATGGACCGTGTCATTACTTAAAGATCTATGGGAATTAAACAAAATAAGGAATGTCAAGCTTGGGAAAACCGCCACTGTGCTGTTATTTACTAGGGGTCAAAGTAACAAAAATTTACTTGAAATGAACTGAAGGTGAGAAATACTGAAAATGGTCAAATTGAGTGCCGTAAAAACCAACACGTGATTAATTTCGTCTCTGTGAAAATTACATTTTTATTCACAATTTTTTGCCAGCATTGCTTCCCGAGCTCGACCAATCCGATTGGACCCGCAGTGAATCATGGGAAATTGTGGGTCACGGACTACAAAACTCTGCTGCCGTATTCTGATCTACCGGAAGTAACAAAAATTACACTGAACGCGACGAATGCTAAAACTGAAGCGGTAAAAATGGAGGCGCTAACATCAAGGCAGTGAATGAAAACGGACAACGTTAAATTTGATAACCTTAATATTTATAACATTAATATTTACCATGTTATCATTTTAATGACCTCCAAATTCCCAGATTCTAATGTTCAGAGGCGAAATTAATCACTTGTTAGTTTTTACGGGACTCAGTTTTACCTTGTTTAATATTTCATACCTTCAATTCATTTCAAGTTAATTTTTGTTACTTTGACCACTCATACTTATTAGTCGACAGGCAGACCAGGACTACTTTGCACAATTTCCTGATTACACAACTGAGCAAACAAAGATCACATGTACGGATTCTTCTGGGTTCCTTTCTATAGTCACTTTTATTCTACATCTTCAGCTCCCCCTAGCTCAGATTATAGAGTATCACAACATCTCTCACCATTTGCTGATGACACACGTCTTTATATTTCTGTTTGACCACAACTGCTTACAGTTAAACCTCATCTGAAAGTCAAAGAGATGTCAGAACCTGAGAGGTTCATCAACCTTCAGGTCATGCCCTACAGTATTTCAGGTTTCCAGCTGTTTAACAATCACCTTGTTGGAGATAAACTCTTAATTTTAGTTTGTAATTGTTGGGATTTTTGATTTAACTAAAGAAATGGGATTAAATCATTTATGTCTTTCCCCTTGTTAGTGTTTCATATCTCCATGAATTTTAAAGGCATGCTCTAAATCTAATGAGTCGTCAGTTTCTTCTCCTTAGGCGAGGCTCCTTCAGTGAATCAGGATGTTGAGATCACTGCTTGGAGCAGATCTGACTGTTCAGGAAATATTAAACATCACTGATGTCTGCTGAGATCATTATATAAGAGCGTGGTCCCTGCTCTCTTCAAAGCTTTGATCGAACCCTGAATCTGAAGGGGAACTAACGAGGACTCCTCGTTAACTAAGCCCTCGCTGTCCCGTGTCGACCCTGCAGGTCTTGGAGCAGCACCTGGATGGACGCTGGAAGGGCCACATCCACGACAGCCAGAGGGGGACGGACAGAGTGGGCTTCTTCCCTCCGTCCATCGTGGAGGTGATCAGCAGGAGGAACGGTCAGTCAGACATCAGCTGATGGTTCTGAGCTTCAGATATTGGTGCTTCAGTCTGCAGGCAGATCAACTCTAGTTTTGTATTTAAATTTTTGTCCTGGTTTTGTTCTGGCTTGGTTCTGATTTATCCTGGCTTTACCTGGACTTATCCTGTCTCAGTTTGTTCATATTTGGGTTTTATGCAGATTTTTAACTGTTTTATTGTCTTATGCTGGTGATGTTATGGTTTTGTCCTGGTTTTCTCCCGGCTGTGTCCTGGTTCTGTGGCTGGGTGTCCATTTCAGAACACCGTTTGGTTTAGTTTATGGTGAGAACATGGTGAAACCAGATTAATGTTCTGATCCATGAACCTCAGGACTCAAAGAGCATGTTTTTACTGTTTACCATAAATTTAATTCTTAGAATTTGGAAAATCTTTTTGGTACTTCTTGTGCATCAGTTTGCAGCAGACTGGGCTCAGTGGTTCTGGACGTCCTCTGTTCACTCAGTCTCAGTGAGGAACTAATCCAGCTGCTTCAGTACCATCTCATGCTCCTCCCTCCTCCTTGCTGCCTCCATCACTCTATCTGAATATTGACTGAACTCTCACTCTAACCATCAGCTTGATAACCTCCCCTTCCTCCTCCTCCTCCTCCTCCTCCCTCCTCCCTCTCTCGCCCTGTAGGGGGCACCCTCTCCCGGCACGCCTCTCTGCCCACCCAGCGCCAGCAGCTCCTGTCTAGAGCCCCCCTCTCCTCCAGCCTAAGCTCCGCCCCCCACACCGACGACTCCTACAGTCTGTATGCCCCGCCCACCCACGTGGTTCTGCCGCTCTCCAACGGCCTGACTACCTGCACAGGTACGGCACACACTCAGGACACACACAGAGAGCTGCACCTTCACAGTCAAAGTGTTTCAAGGTGTGGTTCTCCGGCTTGAGGCTGGAGTTCAGCCTCGGGTCGGTTCCTGGAGATGTGGTTTTGAAGTTCATGTGTAACCATTTCACGCCCAGCGAGCGTCCTGGCACCTCTGACGTCACTGAAGGCGTCCTCAGCAGGAAAAAACTCTGCTCCGTGTGATGGTAACACAGTGAGAGAACATTCAGGGTTCTCCTCGGTCTGACCGGTTCTGATCTCTGTCCCAGATAACTGTTTGGACTTTTTTGTGGAGAATAAATTTTCAGTGACTTTAAATCATCTTAACACTGTCGTTTGAAACTAAATAATATCTTTAATAATGATACTAATAACTAAATTCTAACTAAACTCCACTGAGAAAGTTCCAGAACAAATGTTCTGATAAAACCAGAATCTGTCCCCTGTGTGGTACCTCCTCAGTCCCAAACAGAACCTGGTCCATCTTTGTGTCTGATAGGTTTGTGTTCGAGCCACCTGTCTCAGCCTGGATGTCCCTTTGAGGACATCTGGGTCCTCAGGGACTCGTGCCACGGTAAGACTTCCCTGAACAAGAGCCTCCGTCCTAAAGCTGCTGAGCTCAACACTCTGCATTCAGGCTTCACACACCGAGACCACCAGAGACCAAATTGTCCAACGTCACACACCTGAGCGCTGTAGCAACATCCTGTGGTTTACCTCTTTCATTCGGTTTAAAGCCAAAGCAATCGCAAATAGGAGACTTGGGATTTGTGATCACTAGTTCCTCCATTTTTGGACATTTGTGTTCTAGATTGGCAAATCAGTCCCTGGCTGTTTACATTGCTCCGCCCACAAAATAGTCCAAACGTCACCTGCACAAATAAATCGCCCATCGTCACTTGTTGGACTGACAAATATCAGTTGAGAAAATGTTACATATCGCCCAACCTTACTAGCTAGGTACCATTTGTCCTTATGCCAGAGAGTCCCCATGTTCTGATTTTTGACATCGCAGTACTGTTCTTATCCAGAGTGAAGGTGCCCTTAAACATTACGTTTCTCCAAAGCATCTCCAGTTGTTTCAAACTGCAGGATGTCTTGTTTTGCACTTCATGGAATCTCAGAGATGATTTTTTTGCCGACAACTTAGTCCTTCTAAAACTCAGATATTTTTCTCCAAACAATAACATATTTCGAGTAAAAACCTTCAGATCTAGGTCAGCTCATGTTTTTGTGTGATGGTTAACTGATCAGGTAGGTTGGGATTAACAAAGGAGTTCCTCAAGGTCATGTTCTTTGACCACTTCAGTTGCACACTGTGTGCCCGGCATTATGAGGCTGAATTAGTGTCTTGGTGAGTTAACAGGTTCAGTTCAGGATTTTCAGCATCATGAAGCTGGGTCTGTAACCATGGTAACTTCAACACATATGAAGGCACCACCTGTCGACCAATCAGTCGCCTGAGTAAATGAGAGAAGGGATGTTCTCCTCCTTGAGTTAGATTGGTACATTTGACCTTTCTTGATGAGTCAAACCCTACCACATAGACAGCTTACAGCATAGGACTGGAGAGGGCATCCTACTCTTCAAACAGCCTTGTTTTGTGTTTTTATGCTGATCTCCATATTAACATTATGGGTGCAGAATCTGAAGACCAAACCAAGCTGACACGAACTGAGTCAGTTATTAGACTGGAAGCTCCTGGTGAGGATAAATAATGGTGGTCTTGGTGTGTCAGGTCCAAAATGCGCTGCTGCACGCTGAAATCAGAGCCTCATGCTAACAGCAATCCCTCACTGCTGCCACAGGGGGGCGACACCAGGTCGTCTTGTGATGTAGCTGCACAACAGACGCTGCTGCATGTCAATCCTCAAGGCCAGGAAGTAGTGTGTTGTTGTTTCATAAAGTGACGAACGAGGGCTGGAGACCTTCAGATGATCAAGACTGGCTGCTTGCATTGCAGCAGCTGTGCTCCCCTGCATCTCATCACCAGCCCCGCAGGCTTGTTTTAGATAAAGACCTCCCCCAGCTGCACCCCTCCAGCCTGACGCCGACCCGCCCTGTTGCTCCGACTCCTTGCAGATGTTTACTGTTTACGTCACTGTGTTTCCAGCCGGAGACAGGAACAGTGTGGGAAGCACCGGGAGTGTGGGCAGCACTCGCAGCGCCGGCAGCGGACAGAGCACTGAGAGCAACGGCGCCCCCAACGGACACCAACACAACGCTGGTCACCATGACAGCAAGGTACCTTAGTTTATCCAGATCTTATCATAGAAACATCAAGCAGATTCCTCTGGTCTTTTAGCAAAGTGGATCCAGAATCAGTTTTGGTTTACTGGAGATGAGGAGACGGATCTTCCACAAGAAGTGATGAAGTGATGAAGCTCATGCTTGTTCAAACAGGCCTGTTTGCAGGTACAGCTCTTTAGGGAGAAGCCTGTAAAAACCTGAGATGAGTCCAAATCTGCTGAACCGGTTCTCATGTGGGAGTAAATTACTTGTTCTGAACCAATAAGTTCATAAATAATTTCACAGATGGAATCAAGCAAATAAATCAGTTATTTCTTCCAAATGTTGGTTATTTTCTCTCTTTGTGCCTTTGACACAACTTCATAAACTTCTGCATTAGTTTCTCTGATCTTCAGCTAAACTCTGCTGAGCGTCAGTTTATGTTTCTGTGCAGCTGGCGCCCCCGGCTGCTGATCCGGGACACTCTGCAGACCACAGCAAACAGGCCGAGAATCCTGCAGGTGCGGTTCTTCTGCTGCTTCCTAAGCTGTTGGAAACTAGTGGGAGAGGACGTTTTTCTGTTCTAATAGAGAGTTACTCAGCACCAAAGTCATAAAGTACAGTTGCTTGCATAAATAAAGCAGTCCAGGCATTCTGCTCCACCACGGTAACTCGGATCATTTCAAGGAACTGTAAAATTACTTTGTGTTTCAGTCCAGGAATTGTCCTCCTGTCCTCCAGGTGGCGCCCCCAGGAGGCAGACTGTGACGGTGCAGCGTCCTGCAGAGCCCAGCTTCACGCAACAGTTTGTTCGTCCCCAGCAGCTTCTGGAGGGGAAGGTAAACGGGTCGCTGCTACATGTTCACATGTACAGCAAAGTTATGATGAGGAGCTTCCTTCTGCATAACGAGACAAGATCATCCATCCTTCTGGTCATGGAGGTAGCTGCTCCATTAGGATCCCATAATATTCCAGGACCAGTTCTGGGTCCATCCCAGGGTCTCCTACCACTGAAACAGTCCTGAAGGAAGAGGAGGAGTCCTGGATAAATTAAAAACGTCTTTTAAACAAAGCAGAAATTGGCAGAAACCAAAAGAGTCAAAGAGTTGAACGTGATAAGAATCAAGAAATAAATGTTGAATAAACCCTAAAAGGAAACTATTTTCATTTGATGAATTTTCTTCTATGATTTAAAGGGTTTGTTTTATGTTTTAAAGAAAACTTTCAGGGAAAATTAATTTCTTCTAGAAAAAAAGATTTTTTTTACATTTTCCATTATAATGTGGTTTTGTATTATATAGTGATTATTTTTATTACATTTATTTAATTTAATTTTAATTTGGTTTATTTTTCCCAATATTTCTGTAAGCTGTAATGGAGGATAAATATAATGAATATTTTATTTTTCAAATATAAAACCATTAAAAATATTGTGGAATGAATATTTTAGGAAACATCCTGATGTTTGTCTTTTCCATTTTTAATCAGTTTAAATGATCGTCCCAGATAAAGGTAAATCTGTATTTCAGAGTGATGAATAAATAAGAGGATGAGTCTGACCTCCATGACTGTGTCTGTGGCAGGATGCAGAGGCCATCTACCAGTGGCTCAGTGAGTTCCAGCTGCAGCAGTACACCGGAAACTTCCTGAATGCTGGATATGATGTTCCGACCATCAGCCGGATGACTCCTGAGGTAAATAAACTAAAAGGCAGGTCCAATCCATTCAGAAAGTTAAAAAGGCCTGACCCGATTACGACCCAGTGCATAACAGCACCAGAGAACCTGGAATCATAATTTTCTTGCTCCTACCAACTTCCTGTTCCTGATGCGTTTCCTGTTTAGGATCTGACTGCCATCGGAGTCACCAAACCAGGACACCGCAAGAAAATCTCCATGGAGATCAACAACCTGAACATCCCAGAGTGGCTTCCAGAGTACATACCTGTAAGACTTTGTCTGCAGGAGTCACCGTCTGCTGCCGTTCTGGATGTATTCTGACCCGTATCACCCTCTCCTTACAGTCGGACCTCGGAGAGTGGCTCAGCGCCATCGGCCTCCCGCAGTACCACAAAAAACTGTCCGAGAACGGCTATGACTCCATCAGCATCGTCAAGGACCTCACATGGGAGGACCTGCAGGAGATTGGCATCATCAAGCTAGGTGAGGATGCTTCAGAACCTCCATGTAATCTCAGCATTCCTGTGAGAACTCTCTCTGACGGTTCCATTTCTGCTGTAGGCCACCAGAAGAAGCTGATGTTAGCAGTGAAGAAGCTGTGTGACATTCAGAGGGCCAATCTGCAGGCTGACTCCAGCTCAGGAACGCTGCGGCGTAAAGCCCCTGGAGCCCTCCACCTGGTCACCATCGAATCTCCTGATGCCAGCAGTGAATGTTCTTCTCCTCACACGCCCATGATGGTGACCTTCCAGGACAGCGAGCTGAGTGCAGAGCTTCAGACAGCTATGGCTAGCCACTACGGAGGCTGTGAGGAGGGATTGGCTATCAAGAATGTTGTGGGGATGTCCCAGAGCCAGGAGAGCATCGACACTCGTTCCAGAGGTTCTGGTCGCTCCCAGGAGCCTCCCACTGCCTCCATCAATCCTCACAGCTGGTCCCAGGAGAGCCTGGAAGGAAGCCCTGCCAGGGAGAGGAATCTGCCTGAAGGCTGGGACCAGCGACCCCTGCAGCACCAGCCGCTGCCCAAACAGGTACCTCTGGGAATGGCAACAGTGTTCAAGTACCCAACTATCCCAGCCAAACCCAAACTGTCTGGGTCCCGCAGTAACTCCCCTCATGGCTCCCCAGCTCTGAAAGGTTTCAGCTACCTGCATTCTCAGTGTGGCTCCACCGACCTGAACAGATCTTCCCGACCTGAGCACCACAGGACCCTGACACCTCCTAACAAGCGCACTCAAAGCAAGACCCGCTACGCTCTGTCAGACGGAGAGCCGGATGAGGACGATGACGACCTCGCGCTTCCTACAGGAAATGTTCCATCCTACGCCACTTTGACCCGGAAGCCCGGTCGCAGCCAACTGACTCGATTACAGTCGAACACAGAGAAGAGCGGTGGCGTGGGCCGCAGCCAGTCGTTCGCTGTGCGCGCCCGTAAAAAAGGCCCCCCTCCTCCCCCACCAAAAAGACTCAGCTCAGTGAGCAGCACCACCAGCGGCGAGCTGAGCGACAGCAGCCCCACATCGTCCTCTGGGGACGTGGTCACCGACAGCCCGGGGAGCATCAGGAGCATCTCCGCTTCTCTGGAGGGCAGCCCAGGACACAAACATGGTGCTGCCCAGAGAACGGAGTCTTCAGAGGCCAGAGAGCCAACAGAGATGAGGAGGAAAGTTCAGAGCGAATGTGTTCCCAGTCAAACCAGCAGCAGAACAGAGGTAGACCGAGGGTTGAAATCTGACTCTGAGGAAGAAGAGTTGAAGGATCGAGGACTGGATGGATCTTCGTCCCCCCAGAACAGTTCCAGTGAATGCATCCCCTTTGCTGAGGAGGGCAACCTGACCATCAAACAGAGACCCAAAGCTCCAGGTCCACCCAGGGCCGAGGCCGTGCTGGAGCCACCAGACAAACCAGCCGCTAAGACTCTTGAGGTTCCTGAGTTTAACCTGAAAGAGTCTGACACCGTGAAGAGACGCCACAAGCCCAAAGACAAGGAGCAAGGTGAGGGTTCCCCCGTCAGGTCAGGAGCCGGAGTCGGAGCATCGGCGTCAGAGTCTGGTGGCAGCAGGCCTCCATCCAGGAACCAGGACCAGGTCGATCTGAGAATCAGTGAGGCCAGTCTGAAGAGGCCCAGCAGTCCAGCTGCAGAGTCTCCTGTTAAACCTCCTCTCTCACCAAAACCCGCCATCACCCCGAAGCCTGTTCGCCAGAGTCTGCTGGCTGCTCAGGGTGAGAAACCAACACTCTAATCACATCTAAGATTCACACACACCAGAGAGAGCAGGTCCCCTGAAGGCAGCAGCCTCCTGGTGCATTCACTAGGAGGTGCCCACAGAAGGTTAAAGAAAGTTCAGAGCATCCTCTAAGGAACATTTCTCTGGTTGCCTTCATACCACTGATAGAAATACTCAAGGAGCTGACAGAGAGTAGCTCCATAAATCCATGGCTGCGTAGAGGCGAGCAGCAGGGCTTCAACCTTCTGCTGGTTGTCTCTTTAGCTGTTTTAAGACAAACATGTTTAAATAAACTATATTCAAACTGATGCTTGTATGTTTTTAACACTCTGGACTTGGGACTTTCTGTCTGAACTTCAGGCTTTATGATCTCGGTTAGAACTGACCCGTCTTGTCTCAGGACACGACATTCCTTATTTGAGATGATCCTAGTCCTAACCTGGGACTTGCTTTCCTTGGTGGGATTTTTCTAGTCACTTCTTGGAACTTCTCAGCCTAACCGTGAGGTTCAACGGTCTCTGTAAGGCTCTTTATGTCTTGACTTGTGATTCAATAATCTGAATATGAAACGTTCAGACATAGTTGTCTTCGTTAGAAGATGGTCTTCTTTAACACTTGCATTGACACCTGCTGGTATTCAGCTGTTCTTATTTCCATTTTCTTCAGGAGGACGGCCCTCTCCCACGTTGACCATCAGTGTGGTCCAAAGCGTAGCCTTTGCCTCCTCACCCACCCACAGGCCTGCATCACCAGCTCCTCGGGCTCCTCACAGCCCCTCTTTGGCTGCCAGGAGACCTCACGCTTGTCCTTTAGGTTCAAGTCTCACCCCCGAGTCTTCTAGTGACACAGAAGAGGTCCAGCAGAGACTGGATCAGACCAGCACCTCTCTTGCAGCAGCTTTGAAAGCCGTTGAGAAGAAGCTGAACCAGGATGATAGCTCTGAGGGGTGAATATTCATCGTTTCTGTTTCATCTGGACAATTTTTCTCCTGTAGTTTTCTGTCTGTTTCAATGTCTGTTTGCTTCACCAGCAGGGGGAGCACTGTGAGGTCAGCAGGGACCATCCTGGATGACATTGGCAACATGTTTGACGACCTGGCCGACCAACTGGATGCCATGTTGGACTAAAGACGTTTCTTTAAAATAAAACATCACGTTTAACCTCAGGAAGTGAAGCCCAGGCTGAAAATGGAGAGATCTTCCAACTAGTGTCCCCACCTACTTCAAGCTGCACATCTGGAGCATCCTCAGCCAGAACAGCAGCACTTAAACTCTGTGGTGCTTCCAGCACAAACTGCATCAATCCGGTCTTACATTTCTCCACCAGCGCCTGAATCGGACGTCTGGTGGTGCAGCATGAGATGCTTCCGCCAGAGCGGGTCGATGTGAGGAGAAACTTCTCAGCAGATCCATATTTTACTGCGGACACTAATACTTTAACAGGAAGTGAAATGGTTTTATATCCCGCTACCTGCAGCCCAGGCCCAGTTCCAGCAGCCGGAACCAGCTAGCGGCCTCGTTTCTTCTTTAGGAAAATCTGTTGAAAGATCTGAGGTTTTAAAGTAGCCTTGGATCCCATGAAGAGCTCCAAAAAACGCTCCCGTGAGAGTTATCATGTTTCAGTTCAACAGCACACAAAATGGGGCAAATTAGATTTTAGTTCAACACGTAAAACATTTTACACTAACGTTGCTTCTTCTTGGTAGAGGACACACCCTGGTCAGTATGGCACCATCTAGAGGCCAACATTGGTATTGCTTTAACATAACAGGCTCTGCAGCTCTCCAGACAATCATCACGTTGTTTAAGGTTCTGGTTCCAGGTCAGTATTTCAGGGTACAGTACTTCCCATTACCAAACATTTCATCTGAAAGGGGATCTAATAAAATCTTTTGTTGGTCTCGTCTCAGAAGGAACTCTTCAGAAATCCGTCGGCAGGTTTCGTATAAACAGACTGGACGATAAAAACAGTAAAGCTCATCAGAACATTCGGTGTTTAGAAGGTTTGTTTGTAATGAAGTCCGACGAAGACATCCGCAGTGATCTGAAAAAGCCAGGTGAAAGGTCAGATCCTGTGTTTATCAAAGAGTAGCTAGGTTACAGACACTAACCTCTCTGCTAATATTAAATAAAACACTTGGAAAGTTTGTGAAGCAGAACCTGGAGGTTCTGGTACATTCCTGAATTTAAGCTTCCTGTGTGGATTGCTCCTGTGGTTCTTACTGAATATTTTTTGAAGTTTATAAAAAGATCATTGGGAACTTTAGCTTGACATGTCATTGTGGTCTGTTGCTCGGCAACCCTGCTAAATTTTAGCCGAGGTTTCTGTTCATAAGTGACCCCTGTGGTCCAGGATGATTGTCTGGAGTCTGGAGAACATCACGGTAGCACGAGACATTATGTATCCTGCTGGTTTAAGCACCTGAGTGCACCAGCAACATGTCCACAATAACTCCGAGTCAAAGTGATCTGAACAGCATCTAATCATGGATTAAAATGCAGCATAAAATGCAGCATAAAATGCAGCATAAAAGAGTGAACTGATGGTCTGAGGGTTCAGTCCAACAAACGTTTTATCTGAACAAAATAGAAAAATTAAATGATTGATGCAAACAGTTGTTCTGACTCACAGGGCTTGTTTCTGCTGCCTGCTTGTGGCGCAGAAACACTTCATGGAGCAACTCTTGGATCCAGCTGTTTCTATAGGCCTCCCGCACGAACCCAGCTGGTTACTGGAACAGAACCGGGATGCTCTCGAGTAATTTCAGCTCTTCTGTCTCGGTGTCGAACCGTTTTATATTTCTGATATTTAAGGAGTCCGTTTTCTACGACCTGACCTGGAACCAGCTCTGCTTCAGTGACTCGTTTGGATAAAAGGGAGCAGAATCAAGCTGGGCTCATCAGAACATGTTTATACAAACTATTTTTGATATTTCTTTTATCCCAGTTAGTATTTAAATGAGAGTAATCTAAAGGTGTGTAATACAGCAGAGCTGGATCTGAACCAAAGCTTTGTACAGTTCATTTTTGAAATGTTTCACTGAATCATCTCTGTTGTTAAATCTGAAATGTTTTGTTTGTGTTCATCATGCCGTAGCCCCGCCCCAATCTGGTCGGTCTGCCCACGTGATCCGGATCACGTCACCTCATTAGCATAGAAAGGAATGGTTCGGTCCAGTTTCTCTCTGTTGACATGTCTCATCCTGCTTTACTTTAAAAGGACTTTACAGATGACACACGAGAAAGCTTTTATTGTGAAACAGTCACAGGAAGTCATCAGCCAGTGTTTTTATGTTGTCTGAATTGTAACTTAAAGCTCATTACACTGTTTAAATTGTCTTTCCTGAACTCTGGGCTTTGTTGAGCCACCATGAAAATAAAGTTAGAAGACGGAGATGTTCCTGTTGTCCAGCAGAGGGCGCCATTTATGCGCTAAAGCCACATTCAAATGTTGCCTTCAGAGGTAATTGGGTTTTCTGTTCGTCTAGAATTTCTAAAGCATTGTTAGATCCATCGACCTCATGCAGGAATCTGCTGCTGAGAAGATTACAGCTGGAAGAGCAGTTTTCTGGATCAAGCGGAGAGGTCCAGCTGCAGAGATGATTCAGGCTCCATTAAGCTGCAGGCCTGTCTCCTCCTGAGGGTGCTGCACTATAGAGCTGCCACCATTGTAGAGCTTGCTCAGCTTTGGCAGCAGGTGGATATGAAACCATATGCATGTCAGGTTTTAAGAAGGACCGTAAAAAGCTTCGTTCTCTTGTTTCTGTAAGTAGTTGGATATTTTTTTTATTGTGATTTCAAACCTTTCAGTTGCAGTTAGATCAGCAGCCGCTGAAGACCATACAGGCTTTGAGGATATTAACCACCGTCCCTCTAAAAAATGCAACTAAAATGTACACTTCACAAACCATCATCTATTGTCCCACAGTGGGCAAAGCAAATAGGTGCACACGTCACTAAAAACGACTAAAACGTTAGATCACGGATACCGAAATGGCAACTCCGATAGAATGAAATTAGGAGCAGCATAGATGATAGAGTCCATATCTGCAGAGCTTCCTCAGAGGAACCATGAAGGTTTCCAGATACAGAAGCTCTCAGTTCTCAAGCTGAAAGGACAGAAACTACGTGGCTCTGGTAAAGTTGACCTTATAGACTATTTATGCACATAGAGCGTTGCTGTGGCCAGAAAGATCAGCTCACTGTAGATACTATCTATTTATAGGCTTATTTTTCATTTCAACCCAGCGGTCTAAAGCGGGCCAGTCTGTCAGGAACCTCCGGGCCACCTTTTCTCCCCAGTCCGCCTCTGAACAAAGGTTGATTTACCATTGATCTAATTAGGGAAACACAAACGGAGGCGAACAATGGTCGTCCTGCTGGGCGACAGCTGTCCAGACATGCTGAACAGGTTCTCCATGTTCTACATGCCTTCCTGCTCCACTGGATCAGAGGTCTAATTTAGCCCCTCAGAAACAGGTTCTTCTGGTGATCCATGCATGGTTCTGGACAGCTGGAGCAGGACCCGCTCCCCTCTGCTCTGTAGAAACAGCTTCCTGACTCTGGTGACGGGGAACCACGTGACGCTCCGCTCCTTTAACACCGCTGCCACGCCCATCCCATTCTCAGAACAGGTTCTGTTCTTTGTCCCGGCGGGCCGCTGTCAACTTTCCTCCTGAAACCTCCGAGTCTGGACCCGTGAGAGCGGACACTGAGCTTCTGTCTGCCCGCTGAGGTAAGAGCTGCGGAGCTCCCCACTTCATTTCTGCTCGAGCGATTCTGGCCGAACCCGTCATGTAGTTAAAGACCGGACCCAGTTCCGCATCCATCCGCCACATGAAAGTTGTCCAGTTTAAAGTCGAGAGTTTGGTGTTTGATTATCGTCACCTTGGACCTGGACGTTTTCTCAGCGGGTTCTTGAGAAGCAGCTGTTATTTATCATACTGCGTAGGGAAGTATGGAAAGCCAGACGGGCCAAACGTCGTTACCGCACAAACAGCAGCTCAGTGTGACAGCGGAACGTAGGCCTGCTGCTGACCCGTTTCACACACCTCCAGCAGGTGTTTCCTCTGGGTCCAGTGACATTTCTTTGAATAAATCGGGTCTGACTGAAACCTGAATGTTTTAGCAGTTTTTAATGAGTCGAGTGTTTAATTTCATCACAGAGGTTCCTCAGAGGTTCCTCAGAGGTTCCTCAGAGGGTTCCTAGGCAGCACCTGACATTGATTAGTCACCATATGGAGGCCAAAGTGCTGTAATTCACCACAGTCATGTTTGTATGGTGTCATAGTAGCTTTAGAGCCAACAGACAACCTGGAGATAAACCAGATGCTGGTTCTGATGGTCCAGTCTGAAGTGTTGGCATAAACTATCAGTATGGATGTCATAGACTAGCTGTTAGCTTTAGCCTCCAGAAGAAACGAATCAGTTCTTTTAAAACTGAAGGCGAGTCGGTTCTGAACCAGTTCTGAGCTGTCCCTTAAATAAACAGATTAAGGTGTTTGCTGATGTCGGTCAGCTGATGAAGCTTTTGTTGAGAGGACCAATCACCTGATGGTGGGTGTGTCTCTGAGAGAATACCTGTGATTCCTGTCTTGATGGATGAAGACCTTCAGCTCCACCTCCTATTGTCTCCACGTCATGACTCATGTTCAACTCTGAGGAGCATCTTGGCTCAGGGCTCACACTGACAGGAAAGAATAAAGGTGAGATGTTTCAGCTGCAGGACTCGGTGATGGTCAGACAGTCTGGTAGACCCGGTACGAATGGGGACACAGGTCGTCTGGGGTGATAAATCACATTCTGTTTTCCTCATACCGTTTGTCAAACAAACTGGACCTTTTGAACTGAGCATTCCCTTCCTCACCTGAGGTGGTGCTGAGTGCCGAAACAAATGGCATCTTGGTCTTCATAGCAAGAGTTGGCCCCGTTAAGGCCGGATGAAGGCGCCATTAATCTGCTCCAAAGCTCCATCAGATCTTTAGTAAATCTAACCTGACAGATGCTTCCTGTCAGCTTTACAGGAAGTAATTATTTTTCCCTGCTGATTTAAAATGCAGCATCTGGTTTCATGCTGTAGAAATATATGATGTGTGTGCATTATTATTATTATTATGTTCATAACCAGGGTGGGAAGTAAAATGTATAACCTGTGTTAGTAACCCTAACCTGCA
Source organism: Characodon lateralis (assembly GCA_036250325.1). Classification (NCBI taxonomy): domain Eukaryota; kingdom Metazoa; phylum Chordata; class Actinopteri; order Cyprinodontiformes; family Goodeidae; genus Characodon; species Characodon lateralis. The sequence goes on from JAHUTJ010001214.1 coordinate 17,353, forward strand.
GAATTGTTATTGCACAAACTTGGCCTTGAGTGTGATGAAGCAGAAAATACTGAGGACTGTAGGGAGGTGAGAAGATTAACTGGCAGAGTACTCCCTTCCTATATCAGTAGATACGGGATGCAGCTGTGGGACAGGAACAGGTCCTAATATGGTAGGCCGGAAAGTGTGTACGTGACGGCATGTGTACAAAACTGTAAACAGGGCACGGCCCATTTTCATGTGTTTTTAATAAAATCAATGAGCTCAGCGGGAAGCTCCGAAGTCGTCTCGGTGTGTGTCCGGATCCCCTGAGAGCTTCCCCTGGGCCAGGTACTCTGAATATACAGCTGTCTCCGTGTGATTTGTTCTAATGTGTGTGAATTCCTCTCGGTTACTGTGGATAAAACGAACATCATAATCTGTTTGGGGCGTATTTTTCAGTCCTTTCGGTTTTCTCTATCCAGTCGATGAACTGTTACATCACAGTATTTGCTGCGGAACAACTAAACAAGGTCATGGACTTCCAGCTGACCAATTTCGCATATCCGCCTTATTTATTTCTCGTTGTGATTTTGTAGTCCAAGCACAAGTATGCTGAAGCTGAAAGAGGATAAGTTTGGTTCGGTTGTTAATCCACACAATTCATTACACCGTCCCAGAGCATAAGAACCTCTTCAAAGTGCCTGGTTACATTTTATTTTTCACAGAAATGTTCCTACATCTGTGGGGAAATTTCTCTTGGTCTGCATGAAGCTCTTCAAGAATGAGTTCTTCCTCAACCTCCTCCAGTATCAAGAAGGCAAGAAAATATCCCGCACCACCACCATCCTCTCAAACCATCGATACCAGACAGGATGGATCAATGCATTTATTGTTAGCACCAAATTCTGACCATCTGAATGTTGCAGATGAAATCCAGAATTATCGGCCCAGGAAATAATTTTCCAACCTGTTCTGGTCCAGTTCTGTTGAATATGTGAGAACTGTAGCCTCAGTTTCTGGTTCTTAGCCAATCTGCTTCAAGGTTCCACATGTTATGGGTTTAAATAAAGTGTTCTGGAGACACTGGTTGAAACCAGCGGTTTGTCAAGCAAAGGTTGACCCTTTCTCCTCTGACATCAACAAAACTTCTTCCTCTACTCAGTTGCTGCTTTCTGGATGTTTCTCTTTTTCAGAACATCCTCTGTAAACCTAAAGACGGTTGTTGGGGAAAATCCCAGCAGATCAGCAGGTTCTGAAATAACAACGTCGCCTTTCTTCTCTGTTCTGATGTTCACTTTGAACTTTAGTGAGTCATCTTTGACACATCTAGAGTAGCTGCCGTGTGAACTGTTTTGAACAGGTGTACCTAATGAAGTGGATGAGGAGTGTAGTTTAGTTTTATTCATTTATATATTGTTCCAGCAGGAAACAGAACAGGAAAAGAAATGTTGCAGAGATTTCTCCATGGAAACTAACATTATTTTTTTTATGACTTTTATATTTCTCTTGTCATCTGATGCTCAAATTAAATTTAAGGCTGAATTTTAATTGAACTTTAACCTACAGTAAATACCTGTGATGATGCAGCAAGGCAGCGTTTAACAGCACAGTCTGCTGAATCAGTCAGAATAAGATTCAAGAACAAATCAGGACAGAAACCAGTAAAACGTCTCCATCGGTGAGGTCCAGCCACAGTAGTTATGTTTGTTTAGAACATCTGGATCGAGCTGCTGCTGCCACCTGCAGATGATTTAATAAGATCAGAACCGACAGCAGATTTAAAACCAATCCAGTTCTGACTGCAACGCTGACAGAGGGGAGATGGTAACTTCCTGCTGCATGGTGGCTGACTGAAGGTGGAGGCAGAGCTATCGTAATTCACCTTGTTTATTTCCTGTTTGTTTGTACGACTGGAAACAAGCTGCCATGTTCTTGAGAGCAATAAGAGTTTGTTTGATGGATGTTTGATGAATGAAAGCTGCAGCAGCTGATCCAGAATCAGATTATCCACCACCCCACCCCCGTGTGAGTGTGAGGGGGCGGAGCCTGTGGCAGCAGAAGGTTTATTGTCTGTGCAGGGAGGGTCGAGCGAGCTCCACAAAGACTGCTGCTGTGGGGGAGAGAGAGACAAAGAGGGGGAGTTCAACTCTCTTTCTTTCTTCGTGTGGGGGAGGAGAGGGGGAGGATTAACCGGCTCATCTGCAAAACACGTTTACACACACACACACCCACACACACACTTGATCCCAACACACAATAACACGGCTGCAGAGCAAGGCTTCATCTGGATCAGCATCAGCAGCAGCAGCATCCTTGACTTCAAGAGACAAAGAGGCAGACAGAGAGGAGGAGGAGGAGGGAATCTTCATCATTTGAGGACACAGACAGGAAGAGAGACACAGGGACAGACACGACCACATACCAGGGCGCAGAGAACGGCCTTCAGCAGCCTCCTTCAGTCATGGCCGACCACAGGTTCCTGCTGCTGTGTGTCTGACTGTGTGGGTTGATCAGGGTGGGTGTGTTCGCTGTGTTCGCTCGTCTCTCTGTGTGTGTGAGAGTGTGTGGTATGGGGAACGCAGAGAGCATGGAGAGCCAGCTGGCCGTGATCCGGTCCAGAGCCGCCCCGGTTCGACTGCCGATGCCCGACCCTGCTGAACTGGAGGAGAGGTTTTCCATCGCACTGGTGAGTGCACCACACTGGAAGAACAAGAATCTGCAGATTATTATCTATTATACATGCATGGGAAATACATTGGAAATACCCTGCAAGCATACATAGTGAATCCACACAACATGGAGATATATGTGCTGTGTGCAGAGACAACATCATGTTAAGAGTTAGGTCCATTGAGAACTACATGGTCTGATAGACGCTACAGTGTTTACAGGTCAGGTGTAAACTACAGACTTTAGTAATTTGGTTAGGTTTATTTATTTTCTCCAATTTACAACATGTCATCTCACTTTACAAGCAAAACAAGTCCAATTCATGTTCAACTATACAGAATAAATTGAATTCACTTCAATCCTATCAGACTGACAGATTAAAATCAATGACTTTGTCCAATCTGACCCTAGATGGACTACAAGATAGTCTGATTCAGATTACAATGCCAACTGGTCAGCAGTTACCTATGTAAAGAAGCCTAGTCGATGCATCGAGTCACTGATGTTGCAACAATCCCTCCAGCTGACCGAGCATGTAGCAACAGTGGAAAGAAGCAGTTCCAGTAATAGGAATCAACCTCCTGTCCAATCAGAACAAGTTTAAGCAGTTGTCTTCAACAACCTACTGGGTCTGAGATGACAGAAAGCAAATAGAAAAACACAAAACACTGGTCCACCAGGGCTTCCTATGAGGGTCAAAAGTTCACAGAGCTGATGGCAGGATTAACTCAGTTAGTGGTCCAGTCTGGAAAGTAAAAAAGAGAATGTTTGAACCCTAAGAACAATGGTATGTTAAACAGAAAGAGTACACATAGCTGGTAGGAACAATAGCTCCTTCAATGGATCTGTCTCAGAAAGAAAAAAGGTCAAAGACATTAACTATTGGAGCAATTGTACCATAAATGGAAAAAGAAGATAGAGAACATGAAGTTACCTGAATATAGGTAAGGCCTTCTTCCAGGAGGGACACACAGCCAAACACTGAAACACCGATCCAGGAGTAGCAAAAAAAACAGACAAATAAAGTTATTGTATGGAACGAATGCATAGATAGAGAGTTGTAGGACAAGGTAGCAGAGTGAGTCCTCCAGCAGCCTAAGCCTATAGCAGCATAACTACAGAGATAGCTCAGGATAACCTAAGCCACTCTAACTATAAGCTTTATCAAAAAGGAAAGTTTTAAGCCTAGCCTTAAAAGTAGACAGG
>JAHUTJ010001215.1:0-13643 GCA_036250325.1 Characodon lateralis
AAAAAACCATAAAAAGCTGAATATTTTAAAAAGTATAAAAGGTATAAATACCAAAAGTCATAGCTGGAATGTCCTGAAAGGGCTGAATATTATGAAAGTTGAATGGTTGAAATAGCACAAAGTATGCAGGAGGAGTAGCGAATCAAAAAGTGTACGGAAGCAACCAGAATGCCTACAGCATTCACACAACAATGTAGATGCCATCTACATGCCAGCCTGCTGTCAGGGAGGCAAAAAATGAAAAGGTTTGGTTTTCCTGCCATCACAAAGTTTGCTGAAAGCTACTGGGACTTTAACTGGAACCCTGTGCTTTGATCCAATCAAACTCAGGCTGACACCCATGGCGTAAAGAACCTCATGTTTCTGTTGGGTATAGTGGAGGATCTATGATGCTGTGGGCCTGCTTCGCTTCAAAAGGCCCTGGGATCTTTCTGCATCACGGTCATTTCATCTGTTAGTAAACCGAAAACAGGTTGTTATCGAGTCTTTCCACGGAATAATGATCCAACCCACATGGCCAAGTCACCAACAGACCCAAACCCTGCAGGAAAGCTGTGCGAAAAGCTGAGCAGAAGACTCAGGACCACCTGGAGAGAATGGTGCAGAGGAGCCCTCTCTTTAGACCCAACCGTTAGAAGTGTTGTACTACTGGAAAAAGGAGCTCATACAAAGCTTTAACCATAGGTGTGTGGTCAGCAGCGATTTTGTAAATATTATTGATTTTCTCTCCAGTTGAATAAACTCACTCACATTTTTTTTTTATTCTAACGTGTGATTACGTTCCTGCAATAAGAAATGAATTTATTTAAAGGCTATCAGACATTTCCATCACCCTCATTACCAATCAGTGTGAAGTTTCCTGCCAGCTAAAATATGAACTGAAAAAGAGAGAAAGTAACAGGCAGAAAGCCCATAAAAGCCCTTTTCAGATGGAGCGTCCGCATGAAGTTTGTTCCCTCAGATGCTGATCTGGACCATTAAAAATCAAGAATCTGACACTCCAGTAGCTCTTTAATGCACAGAGGAAGTTTCCTAAGATGTTTCTGTTATCACCATGGTAAAAATAACCACCATGCAACGTTTTTCCACTCGCACACAGTGCAGCTTGTTTCCTTGATAAAACTAAGATTTACATAAATACTGTGACATCACAGAAATGTCTTCACAACCCTCCAGGTTACACAGTTGGGTCATATATGGAGTACTAACATGTATTCATTTGAACAATGGTTAAATTATCATCAAGAGGAGTTTAGGAGCCATTTAGTTTGTTCTGTTCACTAAAGAAAAGAAAAATGGACTCTTTGAGTAAGAGGAGCTTTTTTCCTCTTCCTCTCTGCTGGGATTGATTTCTGGATGAAAGCTCAGAGCTGCAGAGGCAGCTCTACTTAAAAAGGGCCATTCTTTCAAATAACAAGACCACCTTTACCTGGACCTCCAGTCTCCCAGTACTCCTGAGAGGGCTGACACGCATACAGAGGGCCGTGCAACAGAAGAGCTCCTCTTCATCACACAGAGCAGTGAAACCCTTGAAGTACTGCTGGGAAGTACTGCGTTGATCTTTTATCCTTCCTCTTCGTCCAAAGCTCTAAATTATTCATAGCTTTTAGAGAAAGTTTGTTTGCATTTCACTGTTCAGCTGTTTCTGCTGTAGAACGACACATCAGGAGAGGCTGTCAGGCAGAACTGGCCTACTTAGAAAACATGGGACAGACCTTGATCTGGTAGACTGGGCTCTCTAGATAAAACATCTATGTTCATTTCATCTATTTATCGCTGCTATCCAGTTAAAACACAGAACAACTTCAGACAATTTTCAGCACAATGGCGAAAAGAAGAAAGGCTTTTGGTTTATCGGAGGAAGACTGCTGCGGGGATGAAGATGTAATGCAGATGCTGAAGGCTTGACTAGAACTAATAATTAACAAGGTTGTTCAGCAACGCGGTGGAACCTGGTTCTTTGTCTGCTTTTACTAAAGACTGAGCTGAAAACCTTTAGAACAGCAGACTGCTGAACCAAGATGAAAGTGTTTGAGCTGCACACAGGGTCCACACACTTTTCCCACGGTAAAATTCAAAGGTTTCAAACTTTTCCAGCACCAAACTTCGGATCAGCGTTCATCTCTGTGCGCCTTTTTTCATTGAGCTTTATAACCACGACACACACAGTGTTCCCTATGTGAACAATTAAAATTCAGCAAGTTATGGTACCAGTATGAAATGGACATGTCGGCAGAAGGAACCAAAGACATCAGCGCCACAGCAGGCGCGACGGAGCATTGCCACGCCTCAGCTACTGATGCGTAATTAAACCATTAGCTACCTTTACTAGCGCGTTCAATAAAATGTTTTGTTGTTGTACATTTTTTAGCTCGATCCAACCTTCAAAACAATCAATTTGCAATTTACCTGCGAAGGTGTAAGCTAGCTTACATTTAACATTCCCTCCCACAAAGCAGCAGACCCTCTCTGGGACTTCAATGATCGCCTGTAATCAAATTGATAGTGTAATACTTTTTACAAAACTGGGCAGTTACAATGTCAAGCACCTTCAAGGACTTTACACAGAAATCAAGCACTTTCCAAACCTTGAAAACACCTTGTTGAAATGTAAGCATTTTCAAGGATTTCAAGCACCCGTACGAACCCTGTGCACAACATGCCTTGTCCTTGACGACCTGAAGGAATAACTAACTTGGAGAAATTCATGACATTCTTTCTTCCTCTCTGCTATAAAAGCTGTGAACCCACCTGAAAATCCGTGTTGGCGTTGCCGATTTGATTGACGTTCGGAAGAGAGCCTCCGTAGTACTGCGCCCGTGACTGGGACAGACGAAGCTGCTGGACCTTCTGAAACTGCACCTGCACGTTCACAAGGAGGAGACATACATGAGGAGCTGTGGTGAAAAAACGTTGCACGTTTGTTTTCTTCAGTCTGTTAAAATCAGAAATTTACATACGCTGTATAAAGACAGGTAGACTGTTTCCCATCAGAGGTTTTCAGACACTGTGCCTTTAATAATCTGATGTGGTTTTGTAAGCTTCTGATTTGAGTTAAATGGAGGAGCATCTGTGGATGCAGCATCTCCAACACTGCAGACCTGCATGACATCATGGAATAATCAAGGAAATCCGCCAAGATACGAGGAAGAACATGGTGGACCTCCACAAGTCCCATCCATCGTTGAGTACTGGGGTGTAACGAAGTCTCACTGCACGAAACTTCACCATGCGAGAGCTCATCGTACGAGATCTCACAATAAGAAAACATCAGAATATTTCTGGTTGAGGTGACTGCTGTATCGCGAGCACCAGCCAGCTGAGGTCAGCCTGGCTCCTCCTGATGAAGATGTTATAAAAGATGTTTCAAACACTGTCAGCAACACTTTGGCTTCCTAGCAGAAACGAGAAATGGTGATAGACGCAGACAATATGTAAGCACAGCATAAAAACACTATCGTACATTGCGGCTAACACTAGCACACTGTAAAAACACCTTGAGAAGCACCAGAGCACCATGCTTTAATCAGCAGCACCAATAAAGACAAAACCACAAGGACAGACCAAGCTGAAGATAACTTTGCCTCTCAGCTCGTCTTTAAAATTGAATGAACGGATCATTAAAATCTGGTCTCGTTTCCGTGCACTTACTCGTCTCGTGAGTTTTATGTGACGTTACACACCTACTGGAGACAACTTCCAGACGCCTGAAGGTTCCACATTCATCGGTTCAGAGCTGAGTTCAAGTCTAACCAGCATCTGAATGTCCAGGCCGTGATAGCGTCCCAGAGACGAACTAAAGCGCTTCAGTGTGACCGTGCTGGCTGAAGCTGGTAAGATAGAGTCACGATCCAGAGGGAAACCAGTCCTGCTCCAGCATGAGCTGAAAGACCACTCAGTGATGAAGAAGCCATTACTCCAACAGCAACATTAAAGCCTGACAGCACCACGCCACCTGGGACATGACAGCGTCTTGTTTATTTATGGCGTTATGTAATATTATCATGTGTTCCTAACACAGAGCAGCCCGCAGTTTGTTAATATCTGCTTTAAAGTGTGTAAGCCATGGATTTTAGGGGAGTTGATACTGGTTCAGTCCTCCTCCTAAATAACGAACTGGTATCAGGGACAGAAATTCCTCTTCAGCACATCCCAGTGGTTAAACTTCACTGGAACCAAGCCAGTAGAAACATTTCTCTCATTTTAACAGGCAATAACTGTCTGTATACTAAACAGACATTATTTCTAGATCAGTGTCACTGTAGTGCAACAGGTGATTTGGGATTTTATCCAAATATTGTTCCTCCTATCTACTATGATGCTCCACCTAAATAACCACCTGATGCTTTATTTAAGCTCCCCTGTAGGCCTGGAAGAGAACATTTTATTTTAATAGATATGATATACAGTAATTTGTGTTCTCAGATAGAAGAAATCCTAAATGACTTCTGCAGCTTCAACAAGCAGCCTGAAAACACGTCCTTCCAAGTGCAGATACCCAATAATCCTGCTGCATAAGCAGCATCTCAGACAACCTAAATGTCCCGGTGTCAGTGAAACATGCCACTGATAGTAGCCGTGATGTTTCCATGACAAACTATCCATCACAACACATCTATTGTTGATCAGAATGCAAACGGCCTTCTGCAACAGCAACTGAGGGAAGCCCTGGAACTGCTGGGGCATTCAGGAACAGCGGCCTCTTCACTAAACCATCTGGTTGCTGGTGTGAATATTAAACCATCCAGTTCTGATCCCAGCTGTCCTGCGCCCTGGCCGAGGTCACCAACAGTTCACACTTTACCTTCAACTCGAAACCGCATCATTTGCGGCTGTCCACTCAGGTCCGGTCCCTGCAGCACAATGAGGGGACGTACTGAGTAAATGATGCGAAAAGTATGTTAAAAAGTACCAAGATACCGTTTATTCACACACAACGCATACATCCGTGGTGCAGTGATGTGCTGCCCGTGTGGTTCATTATTTATACGAGTGAAAAGCTGCTATAAAGTAACACTGTCGACATTTTATGAAAAGAAACAAAAATAAAGAGAAACATTATAAAACAAATCTGAAATGCTGATAAAAGAGAATGATGCAGTAAGTCAGATGAGTTCATCTGATGGTTTCAAGGTGGTTCGGTTCTGAAGCACAACACCTCAAACTTCAACTGGACCCAGCAGCAAAGTAACAGATGTTGTCTGAAAGCAATTAAAGGACACTTTCCTCATTAGGCCTTTTTTCTTTGACGGTAACAGACCTGCAGGTACAACTCCCTTACAACCAGCAGGGTTCTGCTTGCATGTTCTTTGGACCAAGAACAATAGCAGCTTCGTCCCTTCATTAGGAAAGATGAATTATTATTATTATTATTTAAGGACCTAATGAGGTTCTACCTTGAGGCAGTGTTGGCCAGCTTCTGTCCTCGAGGACCTGTGTTCAGCAGGTTTTAGTGGCCTGAACCCGCCTGATTTAAATGAAACCGTTGCAAAATGGGCCGAGTGGCGTGAAGCCCACGGAAAAGGGGCTTGATATGAGGACCCCAAAACGGTCAAACTGTCATTTTCTATACATTATTAGATAGAAATATATATACACATTATTTTATATATATATATATATAATTTTAAAAAAGCTAAAAACCCAACAATCCATGAGATGGACAACAATTTAAGCTAAACTGTGACAACTCAAAGATAAAGGATGTCAACAACGTTCCAATCAACTCTGACCGAACACATTTCAACGTGGAGCATACAGGTGCTACATCAATGTTAAACAGTGACTGCAGCATCTTTGTCATCATCATGAGGTCCTAAACCTTCTCTGTGAGCTTCAGCATGTGGGCCACTAAATCTAAACCAGCTGTTTGCTTGCTGCAAACACCCACAAAGCAAATAGGACTGCTTGGAAAATCATAAAATCCCAACCTGGATGCATCCCTGCTTCAACACACTGTTTTACATGAGTGGTTCTTCAACAGGTTCCTGCAGATCGTGAAGATACGACTGAGGCAACTGAACTATTTGGATCAGAATGTGGAGCAGTTTGAGGTCTGGCTGTTAAGAATCAGAGAGAGGGACCACTGCTTTTAGCAGGTCCGTTACCATAAGTGCATCTGCTGTGGCCGTTGGTGCTCCGGTTCTGGAGTGGTGACGGAGCTACGCGAGCATAAACATACCCAGGATACCTCTGACTCTCTACTGTTCTCATACATGCTACTGATGTATTTTGGAGGGGTTGTTCCTGACATTTTGGTCCGGAAGAAGTCGAGCAGAACTTTTGAAATCAACTAAACAGTCGGTTGCTAATGGTCATTTAGACCTAAAATCAACTGATTAAATACATAATTACATGCTTAATTTAGCTCATGCAAAGTCAGAAGGTTCAAATAATTCCTCTTCATTTCAGAATTTAACTGGAATGTTTCATTTGACAACAAAATGCAAGCTGAATGGTTTTGGTTTGGAGGCCAAATGTTCTCTGCTGCTGTTTTGGTGAAACTGTGGTTCTATTGTAACGATGTTGACCATTAGGCTGAAAAAGGGACCGCTACAAGTCAGTTAACCGACATTTATTTTGGTGATTTTAAGTCAGAACTTTTCAATTTGATCTCAAGAATATCAAGAAATTAACTTTTAAGCTACACACCTGAACTTGGTGTTTGTTATACTATGGTTGTCATGCTAACAGCAGGTTAGACAGATGAAGAAATGACACTGAATATTCGAAGCGAGTCGACGCGTCTACGTGTCGGGAGGACGGGATAACAAGAGAACATCTCAGTTTCCATCACATTCGACTATATAGACCATGTTAATATTTCGATGAAATCAATATAAACCAGATAAATTCATACATAATCTCCTTTTAGCCAATCACAATATTATTTGTTGAGAGCTTTTCAACACCGAGAGCTTTCCAGCCATGTTTCTTCACCCTGGTCTTCAGGGCCCACAGTCCTTCAGATGCTCTCTGCTCCAACACATCTGATTCAAAAGATTTCGCTGCTTCCTCGGCTGTCCTCACGCCCTGCAGGAGTCTGTTAGTCTGCCATTCATTAAGTCAGCTGTGTGGCAGCAGGAAACACAGAGGAGCGCGCAGGACAGAGGTGCCAACAGACCCTGCTTCACAGCCATTAAACCCAGCCATACCAACACACTGGAAACCATTAAACTGGTGAACAAACACACCAAAGAGTAAACCAAAGAATTTTAAAAGACGGGAACTCAAGACACATTTAAAATGATAAAACCCGGACATTTCATTGAAATATAAAGTTGAAAATATTTTTCATTAAACCTCAGAAAATTTTAAGAATTAAAATAGAAAAACTTGCTAAAATTGTGAACTAAAACAGAAACAGATACAATATTTGCTAGTATTATTAGCAGTTAAAGTAGATGTAAAATAACGAATACTAGACTTTTAATACTTGAAGTCCAGCTAACAGCATGTTTAACATGATTTGAAGAAGGCTATTCCTGCTTCAGCACACTTGATTTAAATGTATGGCTCATTAACGGGATTCTGCAGGACTCAACGACCTGCGGAGGAGATCATTGAACCATCTGCATCTGGGCTGGAGGAGGGAGAGGTCTTCAACACGAAGCACAGGGGACCCTGGGGACCACACCTTCAGGCTGACAACAGCTGAATAGACACCTTTAAACGTTGGCACCACCGAATGTCACCGAAGCTCTTCCGTTTGTTTTGGCCATTTTTTGTGAAATCTTTTAACACTCGATGAAGGGCAACCAGGGGTTGGTTTGATCGCACACATCTCAGTCAACTGTGCCAGAGCAGAAGCAGGCGGCTCTCTGGCTTCAGAGGACCTCTTGGAGATAAAAGATCTGTATTTACCCTGGATACGGTGAGGTCGGTCATCAGCTGCTCAAAGGCCCTCGTCTCCTCAGCTTGCTTCTGGTTGTGCAGCGCGATCTTCTCGCTGAACTTCCTGGGGTTGGAGCCACCTGTGCCCGCGGAGCCGGACATTCTGCGGGCCGCAGTTTCAAAACTTTAGCGGGGTATAAAAGTGGAGGAGCGTTCTGGAGTGGATGCTTATCTTCCGGAACCTCTCTGGGACCGCAGATGCAGACCCATTAGAGTCCCAGTGAACATGAGCGGCAGAACCAAGTTGGCGCAAACCGACTAACTCAGTTCGGCTGGTCGGGCTAACGCGGCTAAGCTAACGTTAAGCGGTCATAAAAGTTGTCTACCGACGACTTATATCGGAATAAATTAAAACTGTGCTGCTGTTAATGTTTAAAAATTAATCCCAATTAGTTTCGAGAATAAACTGGAAACAATCACAGCAACTTATCTGCACATTGAACTTCATATTAGCGCATTTCCACCAACTACTTGTTTGAATGTTAAGATAACGTTAGCATGCTGTTGCTAACGCGACACAGATGAACGAACAGCGGCAGCTAACCAGTTTAGCTAAGCTGCTGTGCGGACCATGTCTGTTATTGTTTACAACGTATCCCCTGGTCGTCTTCTGTCTGCTAAAAGGCAGCGGAAGTTTCTCCAAAATCTTATGACAAACAGCGACGCGTCAACAGCGTTTCAACAAGTGTCCGTTGGTCCCGCATTCATTGGCTTCATGCAGTTTCCACTTTATCCCCCAAAGTCAGAATAATTAGCTCCCAACTGTCCGTGTGCAACACAATCCACGGTGATAGTTGGAAAGAAATATCACAGCTCTCCGCAGAAGAGGCGACTCCCGAGTTAATCCACGGAGAGCGCAGAGAAACTCCAGCCCGACGACTCCATGAAGATAAACAAAACAGCGCTGACGGACACGCTCGTCTTTTCCTCGCCAGTATCAGACTTTTTACTCTTTTTGGCGTTTTCGGAAAACGGTGCAGATTTCCTTTAGTTCACGACTCCAGGAATGACCGCGCTAGAAACGGCAGTGGGATCCAACGGCTTGTTATTCCCCATAGTGCTGCTGCCTGCCAGAAAAACATTACCACGCCAATACTGTCGGTGGCCACAGGAGGGAGACAAAGTCACCCTGAAGATGGTCATTAACCATTTCGTGCTTGGATCACAAGATGGTTTTAGGACCTGGAAATATATCTTCTTTTAAATATGCAAAGAACTTTTGACTTGTAATGAAAAAATAACTCTGCTCCTTTACATTAATCCCTCACTCACTTACCCTGTGTTTTAACAACAAACATTGTTTCTAACACTAGAAGATGAACGAAATTCAGTTCAATAAAGCATATTTACATGAGGTCACGTGGGAAAAACGACATTAAATATTAACTTCTTTATAAAAGACTCTCAGATTGATGTCTATCCTTGGTTTTTATTTATTCCTAAAAAGGAAAGTGATTTCTTAGCACTTCAACAACATATAACGTGTAAAATGCGTTTTCTAGCTGATGGAAAAAAAAGGTAGAATGCCCACTAATAGTTTTGCTCCCTTTGGCTGAAGTAACCCTTCTTGGGCCCTTCTACATCTCTCACATCGATCTGAGGAAACTTTGGCCTGGTTCTTACTTTTTTTTTATCATAGGTGCCCTTTAACTGTGAGCAACGTAATCTAAAACAAAACATCCAGAAGATCACATTGTGTGATTTTTAAGTCATTAATTAGCATTTTATTGCATGACATCAGTATTTGATCCCCTACCGACCAGTAAGAATCCCAGCTCTCTCAGCCCTGTTGGTTCTTCTTTAAGAAGCCCTCCTGTTCTCCACTCATTACCTGGATTAACTGCACCTGTTTGAACTCGTTATCTGTGTAAAAGACACCTGTCCACACACTCAATTAAACACACTCCAACCTTTCCATGATGGCCAAGACCAGAGAGCTGTGTGAGGACATCAGGGACAAAATAGTGGACCTGCACCAGGCTGGGATGGGCTACAGGAAAACAGCCCAGCAGCTTGGTGAGAAGGTAAGAACTGTTGGAGCAATGATAAGAAAATGAAAGAAGTTCAAGATGAAGGTCAGTTTCCCTCAGTCTGGGGCTCCATGCAAGATCTCACCTCGTGGAGCATCAGTGATCATGAGGAAGGTGAGGGAACAGGATCAGAACTACACGGTAGGACCGGGTCAATGACCTGAAGAGAGCTGGAGCCACAGTCTTAAAGAAGACCATCAGTAACACACTATGCTGCCATGGATTAAAATCTTGCAGCGCCTCCTGAAGCTTCCAAGGACCATCTGGATGATCCAGAGGAGGAACGGGAGAAGGTCATGAGGTCTGATGAGACAAAAATGGAGCCTTTTGGTCTAAACTCCACTCGCCGTGTTTGGAGGAAAGAGAAGGATGAGGACAACCACAAGAACACCATCCCTACCGTGAAGCATGGAGGTGGAAACATCATTCTTTTGAGATGCTTTTCTGCCAAGGGGAGAGGACGACTGCACCGTACTGAAGAGAGGATGGATGGAGCCATGTATCAGGAGGTCTTAGCCAACAACCTCCTTCCCTCATTGAAGATGGGTTGTAGCTGGGTTTTCCAGCAGGACAACGACCCGAAGTACACAGCCAGGACGACTAAGGAGTGGCTCCGTAAGAAGCATCTCAAGGTCCTGGAGTGGCCTAGCCGGTCTCCATGACCTGAACCCAATCTACAATCTTTGGAGGGAGCTGAAAGTCCGTATTACCCAGCGACAGCCCCGAAACCTGCAGGATCTGGAGAAGATCTTTATGGGAATGAAGAGGAGTGATCCAAAACCCCTGCTGCAGTGTCTGCAAACCTCATCAAGAACTACAGGAAACATCTGATATCTGGGACTGCAAACAAAGCTTTCTGTACCAAACATTAGGTTTTGCTTTTCTGATGTATGAAGATTTTGTCACTCACAGTTGAAAAGGACCTATGATAAAAATGAAAGACTTGTCCATGCTTTGGAGGTGGGAAAACCTGCTAAATCATCAGTGTATCAAATACTTGTTCTCCCCACTGTACACCTATGAGATGTTTGAGTGATTTCTAGCCTCTTTGACTTATTTCAGGTCACTGCGTAGCATCTAAATGAGTTTACGATCAGGGGTTTGACTAGGCCCTGGACCTCCTATTTCTTAATTCTTTGGTGAATTCACTTGCATGTTTTGGGCCATCCTTATGTTGCAGGGTCCAGTTCTGATTCAGCTTTATTCTTTTGACTGATACTCTCACACTTTCTGATATAAGGTAGAAATCCTGGTAGATTTTACGATGTGAGCTGGGCAGGTAGTGCTGCAGCAAAGCGTCTCCAAACCACGACACTTCCACGTTTCAGTTGGTTTGAGATTCTTTTCATATAATGCACTATTTGGACACTAGAACGTGTCTTTTTCAGTGTCCAAATAATTCAGTTCTAGATGCATCTGTCCAAAAGGACATTTTTCCAGATGTTCTGTGTCTCCCTTCTTTCTGGCAAACGTCGGGATGGCCTCCATGTTTTTCTTAAGGTGCAAAGATGTTCTCCTTGCACACCTCCCATGAAAGTTAACTTGTTCAGTCTCTCTCTGATTGTACAAGAATCCACTTTTCTATTGGGAGTAGCAACAGTCCACTGTAGATCCTGTGATGGCATTTTAGGTGTTCTGGACACCTTCTTCAGCATCTAATGGTCTGGTTTTAGGGTTAACTTGCTTGGACGGCCCAACCTGGGGATGGGAGTTTTTGTGTTTTTTGTTTAGAGATTTCATCAACTTGTAGACCTTCCTGTACAGTAGAATGACTGAACTTTTTAGGTACCTCATTAAATCCTTTACCAAGTTCATAAGCTGCTCCTTGGATCTCATGGTGTTCTCGTTCACTTCAACAGTTGGGAAAACCAAACTAAATGTCTGAGGTTTAAACACAGACGTTCCTTTAAAATAGTAAGTAGCAATGTTCTCATCATGTGACCTGATGTGATTTTGTCATTTTAAGTAGGGGTGTCCCAACATCTCACTTTAGCTTTATTTTTGGTTAATTACTTGAATTCTTTTAGCATTGTTTAAAACTGGTGTTCAGTTTGTAGTTCCAACTGGTAAGAAGTTTTCAATCCAAGGAAATCCAGCTGATTTCTTTCAGTTAATGATTTTGCAGCAACCCATCCTGAACAAGCACGTGGCGACAGTGGAAAGGAACCACTACCCTTTAACAGGGAAAACAGGTCCAGTATGAGCAGTCATCTGTCACAATCAAAATGAGTCATCAATGGGCTCATTGATCCAGAAAACTGATCACAACAATCTCTTGGTACAAGCAAGAGGAGGAGGCCTCTGTCAGGTGTCAAAGCTTCAGCTCCACCGTCACCAGAATATCCCAGCAAATCTGAAACACTTCGAGGCACCTTTACTGGCATCCTACCGATGTGAACATAGATCTTAGCTTCACTACCTGTAGGAGCCACGTTTGTTTCCCCATCTTTGTCACCATTAGGGGGTGTATTTAATGTAGGTACTGATTACAGCAGAGGCAGGGGAGGGGTTATTTGAGGTCAACTGAACTTCAGGTGTTGCTGATGGGAAGGGGCAAACGGTCTTTCTACCGTGCTTAGTTCAGAATTACCAGTTTTTCTTTTGTTCTAAATGGAAATGGAAACCTAAATCCACATTGTAAAGGAAATCAATTATTCTTATCATTATAAATGGAATCGAAGGTTGACACAGTGAACTTGGATTGAGTAAACGTAAAACCAAAGCCAACCAACAATCATTTAGCAACCAGTAGTGTCAAGGATAGGCTTTAGTTGCTACACCACCCTATCTGCAAAGCACTTCAGCTTTACAGAACAGAGTTACTGTTACTCACTCTGCAACAAGTGGTTACAAAAACTGCAAGTTGCAGTCCAATAACAAAAAAAGGTTTCCTGCTATTAAACATTTTTCAGAACAATAAAAATTCAGTGATAGTCAAAATGTTAGTGATGCACGACGTCCGCTTTCAAAGGACAGGCAGTTAATTACAGTCTGTAATTTTCCATCTGCATAAAACCAATCATTCAACATTTGTACAGATGTATTAGTTGTTAATTATTGGTATTTATGTTGACAGGTAAGGATCACAGACTGTAGACCTGACAAGACATTAACCAGATGCTGGGATTTTCTGCGTTTAAGGAAGTTTGTGAATTTACACTGGTTGGCCAGAAGGTGGCAGTGCATCCATTGAAGAAAACTGCTTCGGAGCTGTCCACTATGAAATAATCAGTCCGAGTACTTTCTAGATTTCTTTTTATTGCTCCCTTTAGGTTCCAGCACAGATCATCTGCCTTCATCTCATCCCAGCATCCTCACTCTTTAAAAACAGTCATTATAGCTAGAGTGGATTCCACGTATGCATCACAGCTTATTTGCAGACCAGGAGGAGGCCAGTGTTTCTCCTGAATGAAACATTGGGCCCCCTGAGCATTCTTGGAAGACGAGTGGCATTGCTGCTGGGATCAATAACCAGATGGATAATAATGAAAATGAAATGTGGAACAACTGTAGGAAAAACATCATTACACAGTTTTCTTTTTCCTAGGTTTATCCATACCTGGAAAATTCTTGAAACATATTCCACACCTCATAGGAGCCCTGGGATGAGAAGATAATTAAACTATCTGAAAACAGTGTGTCTGAGCAGGGATGCTTCCAGGGCACCGTGACCCAAATACCCCACCTAATGCAGACTGAAACACGACAGCCTCCTGCTGA